>JASDQU010108478.1:11303-33518 GCA_032191745.1 Picea mariana | reverse complement strand
ATCCAACTGATTTCTCCTCCAAACAGGTTAAACACATACCCGCTAGTAGATCTTCTATGATCTAGATCTCCAGCCTAGTCTGCATCCACAAAGCCATGTATTTCCAACACTTTGTTCAAACATGGTCTTCCTTGGTAGCACAATCCATAACTAGTAGTGACACATAAATACCTGGAAAATCTCTTTACTATTTTCCAATGTTCCTTCCCTAGTTTTGACATATACTTTCTCAAAACTCCCATTGCATGTGCAATGTTCGGTCTAGTATAGACCATTGCATACACCAAACTGCCAACTACACTGACATATGGAACACGAGACATGTCCTCTTCCTCTTCCCATGTATTGGGACACTGATCTACAGATAAATTTACAGCTACAAGAATAGGCAACCTGACTGGTTTACATTCATGCATATTAAACCTTTGCAATATTGTCTCAATATATTTTCTCTGATTTAACCAGAGTTTCCTATTTTTCTAATCTCTTTTAATTTCAAATGACCAAAATGAAATTTGCAGCACTAAGATCCTTCATGTCAAATTTAGAGGACAACTAATTTTTCACATCCTAGACAATCTCCTTGTTGTTTCCTATCAAAAACATGTCATCCACATACAATACCAAATCAATCAAATGATCACCAATTAATTTAAAATTCACACAATGATCCTCTTTGCTTCTTGTGAAGCCAAGTCCCAACATATAAGTATCAAATTTTTGATACCAGATCCTTGGTGATTGTTTTAAACCATACAAGGAATTTTTCATCTTGCATACCAACTCCTTTCCCTTCACAAAAAAGCCTTTTGGATGCTTCATGTAGATTTTTTCTTCCAAATCCCCATGTAGGAATGTTGTATTCACATCTATATTTTCTACTTCAAAATCAAACATAGCAGCAACAAATAACACAAATAGAATAGAATTTAACTTAGAAACAAGAGAAAAAATATCACCAAAATCAATTCCCTCAACCTGGGAATAACCCTTCGCTACTAATTGAGATTTGTATTTCTCCACTTTTCCTTCTGCATTCAACTTCCTTTTAAATACCCATTTTATTCCAATGGGATTTCTTCTAGATGACAACTCCAATAGATCCAAAGCCTCATTATTATCTAAGGATGTCATTTCTTCAACCATGTCCTTTTCCCATAGTTTTACATCCTCTGAATCCAATGCCTCCCTAACAGTTCTAGGATGATCATCACTAATAGACAAATAAAAAATTGAATGGAAATTAGGTGGAGAATACCTTTCCAGTAGCCTTTTTTCTTGAACCGATCTCCTCAATACTGGAGTACACGGGTCTTCTTCTTCTAATTCTTTTTCTTCTATAGAATTTGATTCATCATCCTTTGACTCAAACTCTATTTTCTCGGGTTCTTCCTTACTTGGTAGGAATTCATGTTTGAAAACATCTTCCATTTCTCTAAATACCACATCTCAACTATACACAATCGTCTTAGTTTCTGGGTTCCAAAGCTTATAACCTTTGATACCATCTTTATACCTAATAAAGATACAGTTTTAAACCTTCTTATCTAGATTACTCTTGTTTTCCTTTTGGAGCATGAACATAGTCCTCACAGCCAAATACCTTGAGATGTTTGAGAGAGGGTTTCTTACCAGTCTATACCTCATGTGGAATCTTGTCATCTAGTGTTGATGAGGGTGATCAATTGACCATGTAACATGCATTACCCACTACTTCTACCCAACATTATTTCCCTAGCCTGACACCACTAAGCATGCACCTTTTTTTTCCATCAATGTCATGTTCATCCTTTCTACAACTCCATTTTTATGAGGTGTATAAGGATTAGTCTTCTACCTTGATATACCAAATTTATTATAGAATTATTCAAATTCAGTGCTGTAGAAATCTCCACCATTATCTGTTCTCAACACCTTAATTATTTTCTATGTTTTATTCTTAACAAGAGCCTTAAACTCTTTAGACCTGTCAAAGACTTCATATTTCATCCCGGGGAAATATATCCAAGTATTCCTCTAGAAGTCATCTATAAATGAGACATAGTACATAGATTTTCCCAATGATGGAATAGACATAGGTCCAAACACATCACTATGTACTAGATGTAAAATTCCTTCTACCCTCATTGCACTAGAGGGGAATCTTACCTGATTCTACTTCCCATGTACACAATGTTCACATAAATTAAAATCTAGAGAGTAGTTAGACATACATTCAACCATAATTTTACCGTGTAGTAGTCGAAGACCCTTATCTCCGATATGCCCCAGTATTTGATGCCACAACATAACCGTTTCTCCAGAGACTGTAGGATTTTTTTCTTCTTCGGCTCCAATGTCAAGAACAATTGAACTATTACACCCATCACTAATAGTGCTTCCTTTTAGATTATATAGAGTTCCAATCTGTACTCCCTTAAACAACACCATTTCTCCTCGAAACATCCTTTAGGTTTATTTTTCAAATATTTTTTTTACCCCTGCATCATCCATTTTTATTACATAAATCAAATTCCTGGCTAATCCTAGGATGTACAAAACACCAGGCAGTGTTATAATCTTTCCATCTATGAGCCTCAACTTGAATCTTCCTCATCCTATGATTTTGGTTGTCAAGTCATCACTTAAGAAAACATTACCTCCATCATACCTTTCATATTCATAGAACCACTCCCTATGGGGAGTCATATCAAAAGGATGAACCTAATTAAACCATCCATGCCTCATGATCTGCATGTGTACTTGAAGAATCCAAGTACACATCCCCTCCTTCTTCCTTGGAGGTATTTTCTTCTGTAGAGGGAGAATCTTCATATCCCTTCACTCTCTCAACGATCTTGGATCTACATTGCTTCTTGAAGTGCCTTTATTTTCCACATATATAGCATATACCTTTACAAAAATTTTGAGAGATTTAGATCTACCCTTAGATTTAGATCTCCCACTTGAGGACTTTGATATATTTCTTTCTCGGGAGTGTCCTCTTGTAAATAATGCATATGTGTTATGTCCTTCCATGTTTTTCTGCCTCATTTCCTTCGACAACAAGGATGAGGCCACATCATAGAAACTCAAGGTAGTTTTATTACTACCTATGGCCACAACTAGACTATCACATGAGTCTGGTAAAGAGCCAATAAATAGATACACTTATATTCATATGAAATTTTAATCTCAACAAATAATAACTGACTTACCTTAGTATTGACGGCATTTAGATTCTTTTTCATGGAGTCTCCATCTCTCATCCTTAGGTTATATATCTTCTTTTGCTAGAACAATTTATTTACTAGGGACTTACACTGATACAAGTTCCCCAACTTATCCCATAAATCCTTAGTTGTAGCTTCCCCTAATACATTCAGTAATACTGAATCTAAGAGACACAATCAGATTGTACTCGTCACCTTCCAATCCAAATTTTTTTAGTCATCTGCTGACGTTCCTATAGGTGCAGTACCTAGATCCACCATGATCCACTTATCACTGTCTATCAACATATCTTCCATCTTGAGCTTCCACATCTTAAAAATTTACCCATTAAATTTCTCAATCGCTATTTTTGAACTTCTCATCATTTATTTTCACTTGAAAAATAAATACCACAAATCTCCCACTTTAACAAGGCTTATCACAGTCCCGAGCCAAACCCATGACCACAAAGTTGTCCCCCTAAAGCCAATAATTTCTCTAATATCAAATGTAGATTTTAACCTTGTAAAATTATTTACTGCAAACAAATTTTAAATAAAAGAACATAAAAGATACAATGGAAAATACACACATTACATAATTTTTTTTTTCTTAGAAACCCAAACCGGGAAAACCAACATATTTTATATTCATTCACTTCATACATTGTTTACAATACAATATACATATAGGATTTTGTAGCATCTAAAACCCTAATCTAATAACCTTGATTATTCAACAACCCTAATTCCTTAACTAGAAAGAGAAAACCATCGGAGAAAACCATGTGCCCAAAAATGAATGCAAAAAACCACCAAAACCATGTGCCAAAAAACCACCCAAAAATGGACGCAAAAAACCGCCAAAACCATCTGCCAAAAAACCTTAAAATACCATGCAAAGAAATAACACATACCCAATAGAATGAGTTGTTGATGGTACTGGTGCTACTATAACTATATTTATTAGGGGCATCTGGATTAGACTGTAAATTTTTCCATAATGGATTTGACTGAAGGCTTTGGATGGTCGATACATTTGAATACTTAGTTGACTTGTCTTCATAGTTTTTTGGTGTATTTCATTGGTCAATTGGCTCAAATTCCTAGCAAACTTTTTTTTTTATTCAATTGATGTATTTATTTCAATGGTCAACTTGACCCAATGATTGACCAACTCAACCAATTAGCTGTCTCGACTCTACTATCGACTGTCGTATTTCTATAGTCGACTTGAACCAAAAATCAATTATCTCAAATACCTAGTCGACTCATCATTACTCGACTGGCACATTATATCGGTTGATTTGAATCAATGGTAGACTAAATCAACTATTAAGTAAAGTTTTCCCTGCAATTGATTAGCAAGCTAATTGGTTGATTGTTTGGCCTAGTCGACTAGTCGACCAAACCCTCCAAAAAGTATAGATATTGGAATGAAAGTTCAAAGGATAATATGTATGAGGGTTTAAAATATAGATTAGTACATCAACATCCTTCAAATATCAAGAGGATATGTATGTAGTGAGGAGGACTATAGAATTACTAGTGAGGGCCAGTGGCCAATTCTGCTCTAGATTTTTAGAAATGGTAAATTAATCATTTTTGAAGAACATGATGGTACTCTTTGACAGGGGCCCAATGACTGGTGAATTTTTTATGGTATGTTGGGAAAGTAGGCATGAATATACCTAGTGGATAAATTTTCCATATTCCAAGGGGTTTGGAATGGGGAAGCAAAAACATGCCAAAATCCACTATTCTGAGTGTGGATTCTTGAGATCTTTTGAGGAGGGAAAGGGGCACCAAATCACAAATCTAGAAAAATCATATAGTTCGACATTTTTTCTTCTTAGTAGTCCAGGAAACTTTGTCTTAGTAAATATTTTCCATTTCTTCTCCATTTGGGAGATAACCATTTTTTCTAAAAGATTTAAGTCTAGAAAATGTATAAGAAGGACAAAGTCAACTATTCCATATTGTTATAGAATTCAAGTAGAGCATCAAAACAAAAAAATGAAGGTTTTTGTGTGCTCATCATCATGAATATTATTTGCACATGTTATACAAGTTTTCTTGGTTCTTTCTATATTTTTTTCTATGGGTGGCAGAAGATGACCTCTCAGCCAGATTGTAGCAGTGGGAACAAGGCACAATTGAGTAGAAATGGAAACTTCAAAAGGCCACAACTTTATGCTCAGAGATCAAAATTGAGAAAGAGAGTAGTCATTGAAAATATATGGAAGTGTATAATCGATCCATGTGCTCAGGATTTTTATTTGAGAAACAAAAAATCTTAGGAACCGAAAGAAGGCAATTGGTGGCCTTAAAGAGTAAACAATATGCATATTTTTTCAGAATTGCCAAATGATTTCCTAACTAATATAATTTTGTTGCATGAACATTTTGCAGAATTAAGGATACATGTAGAATAGAGCAGGTTCAATATGAAGACCATATATATAGAATATGCATAGATATCATACAACCACAAGGAGGAAGTCATAGGTTGAAATATAATCATGTTAAATGCAAAGATAGAGTCTGGTGGGCACAAAAGTAGGGCGGAGTTAGTAGAGTGGGTTAATACCATTAGGAGTTTGAAGAGGGAAGTGAAAATCTATAGATTAGAAAATGATAGGATCATAAGATCTTAGGAGAAGCATAATCACATTAATACCCAACTGTTACAAAGTCTAAATAATTTGCAAAGGCAAATCCATAAAGAGTCCAACACAAGACATGCAACCAGTGCAATACATGATATAGAACAAAAGTTTCATGAAAGGAGGGATGATTATAGAGGGTATAGGAACTCAAGAAGTTCTAGTAGGAATTATCATTCACACAAAAATTTATCTAGAAGAGCCCAAGAATTCCCAAATTCATAGAGTAGTCCAAGTTTTTCCCCTGTTAGGCATCAAAGTAGAAGGTTTGAGTTGGATTGTTTGCAAGGAGAGATGAGGAATCTCAAGCGACCTACATTTGATGGAGAGCATAGGAAATGTGAATATGTTGAAGTGTGGTTGTTGGGCATGAGGAAGTCTTTCCATTTGCACAATTACTCATCCAACCTTGAAGTAAGAATTGTTATCTACCATCTTCAGGGGAAATATTCCATGTGGTGGGACCAATTGAAGAAGGTTAAGCATATTGATGAAAATAAAGTTTTTTGGAAGTAGTTCAAGATGCACTTCCAGTAGAAGTACTTTTTAGAGATTACTATAACAATAAAATGCAAGAATTCATCGAGCTTAATCTTGAAATCATGACCATGGAGGATTTGAGAAGAAATTATTGGATCTTTTAAGGTATGTGGGTTTTATCAAGGATGATAAGGTGAAGATTCAAATATTTTTTTATGGACTACCATAATTCTATAGTGATAAAATTTAGTCCAATGGGCCTAATACCCTAGAAGAATCCATAAGAAAATCTATGTATTTGTATGAGTATAATAAGGGGATGTCATATTTACAAAAATCTTCGGATGATATGAAGAAAGGAAATATGAAGCAAAGGAAGAAGGGATTCAAGAAAACATTCTTCATGAAAAACTCTCAAGCATGCTAGCAAGGGAAGCAAACACAAAGTGAGCCAAAGATACCATATTATTTTGGGAAAATACCAAGACAACATCCCATTAAGTGTTGGGGCTATGAAGGAGATCATATGTACAAGGACTGTCCTCACAAGGGAGAGAGAATGATGGTTGTTCACAACATTGAGGAGGTTGATATAGTGTAAGACATGGGTAGAAGTATGCAAGGATCTATGTAGCCTTGGAAAACATGAAAGAAGAATACCAATCTCATATGATTGAAGTAGAAGGTAAGATTGATAATAAACCCATAGCTATTTTTAATGATTCAAGAGTTATTCTTATTTATCCAGATCCCAAATTGGTTGAGATATTTAAATTCAAGAGATGAAAACATGAGAAGTATTAGCTAGTTCAACTAGCCATTGGAGCCAAGATAAAAATCAGTGATCTAGCCAAGGATTTCCCATTGATCATGAATGGAGTTAGTAATAAATAAGACCTAAACATTATATCTCTTGGATTTATGACTACTTAATTGTTATGGATTGAATGAATAAGAATCATGCTATCCTAGATTAATATAACAAGGGTTTTGCATGTCTTGATGAGGAAGGGAACCTAAGAACAATTTAGAGTGTTCTAAGAGCCATATCTATCAAAGAGGTTTCAACCATGTACTTGAAAAAGATATTTAGGAGAGGGTGTTATATTTATGTATCCCATATGGAAGACATAACCAAGGATATAGTTTCAAGTATTGAAGACTATGTAGTCCCGAAGGAGTATAAAGATGTGTTTGGGAAGATATCAGGTTTGCCACCATAGAGAGGTATTGATTTCTCATTAATTTGATGTCTAGATATGCCCTAATGTCCAAGAATCCCTACACAGTGATCACCCCAAAGTTGAAAGAGTTACAAATGCAACTAGAAGAACTCTTGAAGAAGGGGTACATATGACCAAGTGTCTCACCTTGAGGAGCCCCAATACTCTTTGTCAAGAATAAGGATGGAATATTGATATTATGCATTTATTTCAGACAACTGAATAAATTTACTATAAATAATAAGTATCATTTTCCAAGGATTGATTATCTCTTTGACCAACTTAAAGGGGAAAGTATATTTTCCAATATTGACCTGAGGTCGGGATACCATCAGGTGAGAATTAGAGAAGAGGATATCAACAATATAACATTCAATATGAGGTATGGTCATTATGAGTTTTTAGTGATTCCATTTGGGTTTTCAAATACACCAGTTTTCTTCATGTGTTTGATGAATGGAGTGTTTAGAGAATATCTAGATAAGTTTGTGATTATATTCTTGGATGAAATTATGATCTACTCAAAGTGAGAGGAAGAGTTTGAACAACACTTGATATTAGTGCTATAGGTAGTGAGAGAGCATTAATTGTATGCCAAGCTAATAAAGTGCTCATTTTACCAAGGAAAAATCCATTATTTGGGCCATATCAGTTCAGAAGAAGGCATAACAATGGATATAGTAAATATTAAGGCAATCAGAGAATGAATAGCACCAAAGAACATTTAATAAGTTATATATTTTATGGGTTTGGTTGGTTACTATAGGATATTGATTTCTAATTTATCCAAAATTTCACACCTAATCACTTTGCAAAAGAACGATGTGAAATTTGAAAGAAATTTTGAAGATTGCTGACCTAGAGGAGGATTTCATAGTGTACATTGATGCATGCTAGAAAGGGCTTGGTGGGGTGCTTACACAAAATGGGAATGTGGTATGTTATGAGTCAACAAAATTGAAAGAACATAAGAATAATTATTCCACACATGAATTAGAGTTGGAAACCATAATTCATGCCTTAAATATGTGGAGGCATTATATCATGGGTAAAAACTTTGAGTTGGGGACTATTGTAGGGTAAATGAACCCTATAGTAGATAACTCCCTTAGACTCTTCCTAGACCTAATATCAAATAGAGATGTAAACAACAAACATTTTTTGGATATAATTCATACATGAAAACTATCTACAAGTTGATGGAATAGAAGGCTTACTCGATGACCCGACAGTTGTCCCTGCACACTCCTTAGATTCTAGTTTCCACAAAGATGCCCTTCTCTCTTACCATCTTAGATCTTCACACATAGAGACAGAAAATCCTTTCAAAATATCAAACTAGTAATGTATCAATTAGTGATAGATTTAATAATGTATCATAACACATGAAAACATTAATTATCTACAAGGAAATATAATAATTACATGCACATCCAAGTAGAGGGAAACATATTGTACATATTCTATTGATAAAACAAATGGATTACACCTTAAAAAGAGGTTGATGTAATCCTTTCCCAAGTTCCTTTCCCAAGCTCCATAATCAAACTGCCAGAATAAGTTTGTTTTTTTTTTCTTCCCCCTTTTCCCATGAGAGACCCCCATTATTTATAGGATAGTAGAGATAAGATCAAAGGGTAGTTTTGGATAATATCTCCATGCCCAAGATAAAAATATTATCGAGGTCAAACCAAAAATAATATGGGGTTTAATCTCATCTCACGATACCAATCCTAAATAGAGAGTAATAGACCTGGTTGTGCCCTACATTCTTGTAGGGAGCGACCGGTCGCCCTTTGCAAGAGGACAAGGAGTGACCAACACTTTCAGGTCAGTGGCTATAAGTGGGAAACCAGTGACCAAGAAAAAAGGTACTACAAAATTAGGGGAAAAGTGGTATAATTAAGTGTTCAAGAATACTAACCCCTAGATGATTCCCATTAAGTGATCAGGTGGAAAATAATTGTATAACATATGCCCCCTAAAGTGTGACATCAAAAGAGGTGTCTGATGGTTGAAATACTTTACAAACAAAATCACATAGATTTGAGTGAAGGAACTTGGAAAGAAACCATCATTAATCTGACATAATAATAACATCCCTGAGGTGGGCATACCCATGCTCGGTAACAAAAAAAAGCATAGTCGCCAAAATAGTACACTGCGGATCCATGCATGATGTAAACAACTAGATCCTGGCAGTAAAAAAATACATTGTGGATCCATGTCACAAGTGAAAACATAGCCACGACCAAATAAAAATGTGGATCTATGTCACATTATACAAATCAGTGAGATGACTCGATGTCCGAGCGATCTCTGAAGTACTCATGAATAACTCCATTACAACATGGGAGGGAATTCCATCAAGGAATGTGGTGGTCCCAACCCAAGTTATTTTTCCCAAATCCCAATGGTATGAATATAGAACATGAAAATAAATGAGTTGAGGTCAAGAAGGGTAGAAACTGTCTAATTATTGGTCATTGATGTATACCATTAACATATGTGAGGTAAACCATCGATGATGATGATGGACCCCAAGATACCTAATACAATCTAGCGGGTGTGGATAAATGAGTTGAAGTCGAACACTCACATATTCATTCAATAAGATCCAATGATGCAAACCCATTTCTAAAATACAAGGGAATCTACCACTGATGTCTGCAAATCCCAGTGTACTAACTAGTTTCTAGATTTCAATCTATATAATGATCTGGAGTCGACAGGATGAAATCCGTTGAAGGAGGGCCTTGATGTATCCCCCATCAATAGACAAGAAACATGTAAAGGTAGATGGTGTGAAGAGTGTAATAGTAGAATACAACTGACATAGGGATGGTCAGGATGTATGGGCTAAAGGACTGAAAATGGTCGACACAGGCTAACTTCCCTTGAAAAAATCAGCATGACAAAGGACTTGACTTGGCATCATTGACTCGATAAGGACCAAAAAACTCACCATGGAGGACTGGAAGAGTAACTGGAGATGGAAATGACTCAAAGAAAATGGATAACACAATTTTTGTACATGGACACAAAAAAGTACATTGTTCAAGTGTGACTCAATAGACAATTGCCATTTGTGAAGATGACTAGATGGGAAAAAAACCCACTCTTTTTCCTTCTTTCATGTTTAACAAGCGCGAAAGAAAATAAAAGTATGCTCGATGTTCTCACCCATGGATTTATATGTGAGCCTAGGGTATAGAATAGTGCTTATTTCATTATTTCATATTTAGAGAGTCTGAAAAGACAAAGAAGACTCCAAGGGTGTTATTTTTCATAATTTTAGTCTCCGGAGCCCGAAAAAGGATAAAATAATACAAGGGAGAATTCTTCTAGCCAAGGTTGACTAGAGTATTAATTTTTTCGTAATTAGTCCATATGGTCTGAAAAAGGGGTAAACTTACACCAAATATATGCCATTTCAAATCCATTTAACAAGTGTGAAAGAAAACAAGCTCACTTGACAATATTTTCATGTTTAGGGAGTCTGAAAAGAGCTTAATGGAGACTCCAGGGCGTACCTTTTTCATGGTTGGTTATTGAGTGAGAAAAAGGGGTAATAGTAAGCTAAACTGGAGATAATGAGTGGTTTGCAATGAAGTTCTAGGCGCATGGAATGTGACTGAAGAAATGGACTGCAACAAGACAAGGAAAATGGAGACCACTTATAACAACAATTCTCAACCAGGGGTGGTGAAAATGGAAGCAAGTAGGTGGCTTAGCAGTCAAGCATGGATACAGTGTGACAAGCAATGGAATAAAATGGAGATATAGAAACAATAAGTGGAAAGACAACAATACTAATAAAGTGTGACCATTAAAACAACATAAATGGTGGGAACCTAAGGTATAAAGCTGGAAATATGGATGGTGAATAATGAAAAGAGTGAAATGCATGGAAAACCCTCTCCTTATATGCCATTTTAGACACACGTACCTAAATTTCAATGGATGTACCCATCCAAAATACATCCCTAGAATCATCTCAACACACATAAACTAGATTCCAAGGTCAACACACATAGTGAAATCTTAAAAATATTTTTTTTTTTGGATTTTTGGATATGATGTACACAAAAACAATGACACTCACACCACACACCTATGTATAAATAAATAAACATTATGATGGTTTAGACAAAGGATATCCTATTTCTAGGCTCGGGTGAAAAATATTTTACATAATAAATGAACTTATGAGCCATTGGATGCATCATATAGCACACCATGTCGGGGCCATGACACGTAGGAATGAATGTCTGCAGTAGAAGGTACTCAACATGAGTGGTTTTGTGAGCGATGAAAGCTCCTTGATGAGACCTATCAAGACATGAAGGGGGTACAAAATGTGCATCTTTGAAGGGAGGGGAAGCAGAGAATTTAGTGGAAACTTCTGAAAAAGAAATCTGAGGAGAAAAAGGGTCAAAACTGGGAGGTCGACTGAATGTCCCAACCGATGCCCCCAGTCTCAAGTTGGAACTCATCGTGCTGAATATCGTTAGTTCCAAATCAGGGAGGATGGATTCTCAATGATGCTCACATTTCTTGGGCTTGTCGATGAAATCCATGACTTCCAATATGGCCTCTTCTGAAAGAAACTTAGTATATAGGAAATAATGGGAATCGAGAGAGTCAACAACCCATATGGGAAGAGAAGGTTGGCCACACACCACATGAGGATGGATTTGTGTACTAGTATCTATGGATTTTGAAGGGACTATTGGATCGACAATATCAACCATGATGCGCAATATGTATGCTCCATATAAGTCAACATCCTTAGGATGAGGTACCACCAAAGGATCAAATGACTTGAGGGATCCACTGGTAGATGAGAAAATCATGTTGATAGGATAAATATGGGTAGTGGTAGGTGCAAGAAGGGTAATATCCCCATAATAAATGGATCTTCAAACATTCCTATACCGACACTTTCATACCCCTTGGAAGACTCACCTATGAAGGGCACATTAGTGCAAGGCTTAGTTCGTAAGTCAAGTGTGCAATAATCTAGTTGGTCAGTTGTAACTATATTCCCTTGATGGGGAAATCGTATAACGTGAAATAAAGTGGATGAAACATCCTTCATTGCATAGAACCAAGTGAAACCCAAGAGAATATTATAGTCAAGTGCGACATCCACCACATTGACTTCTATGGAGACAATCTTACCCCCAATATCAACGAGTAAGGAGGGGGGAATTCTGTAAGGTTTGAAATAATTTCCATTAAAATATTTTAGGATGGTTAGGTATGTGTTGAGTTGTGGAGAAACAATGGATTTACAACATGACAAAGACATAATTCAAGTGGCCACTCCTTTTTCGATCACTGTACGAAAGATATTTTTGTTCAGATACCGAACTGTAATTTGCAATGCTAGTTGGTGTGAGAGATGTGGCTCACTCTATTCTATGTCAAAGGAAATTGTGTTATAATCTGAAGGGTTGATTCCCCCTATGGATGATAGTAAGTCTTTCCACTATGAAGGACATATCTACAATACTTCGAGTGCCGACATGGCACACGGGGCCTGGGAAAGAACTTCCACTATGTTGCATTGTTGGGCTTCCTGAGTGTTCATATTATGAGTGGTTCGTCGAAGCACCCATTTTGGAGGGAGGATGGCAGGTTTAGAAGCCAATTTCTCTAACATGAGAGGGCCATTGGGTGGAGTAGTCGATGGAGGATCCTTAGATGAAGGCTCCCATTCTTTGGAGTCATATTTATTTTCTCTTGTTGTTAGTGCCACCGTGGATTGAACCATCATGAAATTTGCGGTTGAGGTCTCTGCATTGCCCCTGGGTGGGGGTGAAAGAAATTTTGTGAACAATTTTTGTTGTTGGGTGAAAGGATTTGTTAATACCACTAGTTTTGAAGGAGATCCCCCTCACTGGATATATTGATGATCCTCGAAAAGGTGGGGATAGTCTTTGGTGAAGCGGTCTTCCTTACATACCATGCAAGGATATTTTTCCTTTGGTTTTTTCCCCCAACATTAGGGTCTTTGGTTTTTGTGGTTTCTTATTGGTTAAAATATTTTTTGGATTTTCCCTTGTTTTTCTTCTTTCCTCTGGATGGTCGAGATGAAGTCAATTGAACCACATTCACCTGGGAGGTTTTTGTAGGAGTGGGAGGAGGTTTGGTATTGGTATGAGTCTGCGATTGTGTGGTAGATTGTAGTTTCACAGAACCCACTATGCCATCAGCATGGGCTCTTGGGGATGGTTTTGATGCATCAACTGACGGTCGAGAAGCATGAGGGATCAAATCATGTAATGTGCATGAATGGGAATATTAAGCACAAGTGATGGATTGCTCCTCAGTAACAATGACTCCCATAGCGACATTTATGGCGATAAGAAGAAAAAGCGACTTCGTAAACCAATCTGCTAAGAGTTGATCCGAAATGGTAGATTTGATTAAATTTCACCTCCTCCCCCACTCATGTATATCATTAGAAATGTGAGTGGAAGAGGATTGCCTAAGCGAAGTAAAAATCTCTATACTGATTTCATATCGGAGGGGTAGTTGGAAGTGAGTCAGCAATTCCATGGCAAGAGAATTAAAATCAACAAAGGAGTTTCAAAGAAACTCAATATACCATTTTGTCTTTGAACCTGTGAGCATTCTCTGGAAAATTCGTAACTGAATGGAATCATCCATCAAGGAATTCGAAGAACACAAGAGATGGAAGGTCATTACGTGGTTACTAGGATCTTCCACAGGTTTTCCGTCAAACTTGGGGATGTCATAAGGGAGTTTGGCAGGGATGGGAGGCCAAAATGTGGAAATTCATATAGGATCATTGGTCAAGCATGAAAAATATGGCAAATCCAACATAGCCAAGAATGAAAGATGTTGATTGACCTATTGTTACTAGTGGTAATTATGTGGAATGGGATCACGAATAGGACCATACATAGGTTGTCATGATATGGAAAAAACAAATGGTCCTCATACGTACTGTGGCTGATATGAAAGTCCCCCTATGTATTATGGTTGGCCTGATTTTCCTCCCATATATGATGGTTTAGGGAGCTATTTTAGTGAAATCATGGGGTTCACAGATTGATTGGGAAAATTTCCTTGATAAGGAATTCTCATCAGATTAGGTTGACCCCATAAAGGATTCACAACTTTTGGATATGGTTGTCTAAGGTACAAGCTTGTTGTAAGAGGGATGGAAGGACCTGCAGGGGTGGTTTTCCCCTAGGATGGTTGTTTTTACCCCACATAGTAGCTTGACCCATGGCTGATGGTTTCCCTCCAACTGAAAGTTTCCCCTTAGCAAAGGGTTTTCCTCCAATTGAAGATTGACCTCCAATGAAGGGTATAGAAGAAATCCCCATCTGTAAAGTTGAATATGTAGGATGAGTAACTAGTTTAAATGGGGTTGTTTGAATGAATTTACAACTGACCATTTGATCGATGGAATGACCAAGTAAAGAAATTGGTGTATGCATATGAAGGAATAGTGAAGCATGAATATTACCTGGCCCATGTGCAAAGAGAGATGTATTTTCCATTGGTTGTGTCAGAGTAACCTAGGTCATGGATGTTCCTAATAAAGATGAAGCACCAACAGTAGCAGACTATTCTCTTGCAGGATCAACTACAAGAGTTGTGGATAGAGGAGGTGAAATTACCAATCCCTTCGGTAAAGGGTAAGAAGAAAAAACATCAAAATATGTCATGGAAGATTTTTCATTGAGTAGTGGACCAAGTGGATCAGTCAAAGGGGGATTTGCGTGAGGTACCACACCTTCCATGAAGGTTGTGGCTAGTTCTTATGCATGTTGGTCACTTCCAGGAGATACACTCCCATTTTTAGAAGTCATTCCCTCGATGATTCCTTCGTTAGAAGGTTTTTGTGGAGGCTCTTTCCCCTCGAAAGGTAATCCTTGCATTCTGTGAGATCTACAAATGCCTTGATCAGCCACAATGAAAGTAAAATAAAATTATCTAAGTCGAACTAAAAATTTTGACTGAACACACCCCTAGGAAATCTACAGGTAATCAACCAAGCAACAATAGGTAGAAGGATATTCCAAAGAATGGATTTTAAGTCGTTAGCAAAGATATGAGAAGTAATAACCTTGACCTCCAAATTAGATCCCTTCTCAGTGAAAGCAGTGCTTGCTTCGCGGGGTCACCCTACAAGGGTACTAAAAGTGTGATACGACATTTTCCCCAGGTACTATGGGAATCCCCCCACAATCATCTCTATAGATACCTAGGAAAGGTCACTAAGGTTACTAACTCACAGTCGGCCTCTGGGGGGTATAGTTGATAGTCAGGACCAAATGTATGGGAATGATGACAAAGTATGAAGCTCCTCCAAAGGAATGAAGACAAGTGGACCAGAAATAATCCTAAGGACCTAGAACCGATTCGATATTCACGGAGCACCGAGACCAAGTGAACTAGTAACACTCAAGAAAAATACCCAATATACGTTCTTTCCACAATGATTGGTCATGCTTTGGAGGGGTAATCTTCATTTCGCTTCCACATGTGACCTCGTGTTTATCCCCTGTGTTAGAGGGGGTTCTAGGATACGCCTATATGACAGTTGGATTTTATCCCTCTTTAGTGTTATACAATCTTGTTTAGTAGTCTTGGACAATTTACTCTAGCTCTAAGCTACTATTGGTGTACTATAAAAAATATGTCTAGTTAATTTTATTAACACGTTGGTTGATTTTAATAGTTGTTTTTACTCATAAAGTTCCATGGAGACAAAACTAATGATGTGTGAGACTCAACTCCTATAGAATGCAAAAAGAATGAAATGAAATCTTTTATTTTCGATGAATTCTATCTACGAGAAGGAGAAGAGCTCTTTTCTTCTTAATATAAACAAGCACTCAATATCATGCAACTTTTGAATTTACCTCTTTAAATGAAAAGATGAATGATTCCAAACTACCACATAAATGTTTCCAAAGTCCCAAACAAAAACAATCCCTTTTCAACTATATATCAAAACACTCTAACTATGAAACATTACCCAATGAAAACATTCAAGCATAAGAATGCCTTTAACGCAAAGCCCAAGATTTTAAAGGTAATTTTTTTTTTCAAATAACTTGAAAGAGGATTGCACTCTAAGATGAGATGCAAATCGAGAGAGTTGGCTTTGTTTAAGCAATGGTAGAAAATCTAAAGTAACACCCAAAACAGTTTTAAAAAAAAGTGGACTCTCTCACAAAAGTACCATCAGCACTAAAAGCTCGAGAGAATGAGATTATATGACCTAAAATGTACCCACAAAACAAAAGTGTCTTTAATCGAATAAATGAAATGGCACACAAAACAAAATTTCAAAATGACTTCAAAAAAATGTTGTAGCAATAATTGTTTGGACAAATCTAAGAGATAAATGGAGGGATGGAAGAAAGGACATACACAAAACTGGGCTTTGTTTGAAGGATTCCCCTTCAAAAAATGGATTTTAGATCAGCTTTCACTCCTTGTTAATGACCATATGGTGACCACAAAGCTTTGGTCACTCCTTACAAAGGGATAGAGGGAGACCATAACATATTTTTCATTCTTTGTAGTGTAATTATTAGTTGGTCACCCCCTACAATGGAAAAACTAGCGACCAAAAGTTTTGGTCGCTCCCTAAAATGGAGAAATAGGAGACCATAAGGTTTTGGTCTCTTTGTGGGCATAGATAATCAGCGACCATGATCATGCAAGTGAAAAAACTTAAAGATATGAAGTCAATCTATTACATCTAGGACTAAAAACTTTCAAATATCCATGGAAAATACTTATTGAGAGATCAAGAACAAAGAATGGGGCTTACAACAAGAAAATATCTTGAGAATATGGATTTAAAAGTTGAGGAAGAAACTAACTAAACAACAATGACTTCCCCCATGGATTCTCCAGTCTGTTGTAGGGTAAATGAACCCTAAAGGAGATACCTCCCTTTGGCTCTCCCTGAACCTAACACAGAATAAATATGTAAACGATATATTTTCCTAGATAAAATTCATACGCAAAAATGATCTACAAGTTGATGGAATTTAAGGCTTACCCGGTGACCCAATGATTGTCCATTCATTCTCCTTAGTTGCTAGCTTCCACAAAGATGCCCTTCGCTCTTACTAGCTTAGATATACACACATAGAGACACAAAATCCTTCCACATGATCAAAATACTCATGTATCAATTAGTGATATATGAAAACATTAATTATCTACAAGGAAATATAACAATTACATGCACATCCAAGTAGAGGGAAACATATTTTACATATTCTATTGATAAAAAAAATGGATTGCACCTTAAAAATAGGTTTATGTAGTTCTTTCTCAATTTCCTTGCCCAAGTTTGGTAATCAAACTTCCATAATAACTTTGCTTTTTACTTTCTCCCCCCTTTTCCCATGAGATATCCCCATTATTTATAGGATAATAGAGATAATATCAAAGGGTATTTTGGATAAGATATCCATTCCCAATATGAAAATATTCTCAAGGTCGAATCATGAAGAATCTGGATTATAATCTCATCTCACAAAACTAATCTTAAATAGGGAGT
This sequence comes from Picea mariana, assembly GCA_032191745.1. NCBI lineage: Eukaryota > Viridiplantae > Streptophyta > Pinopsida > Pinales > Pinaceae > Picea > Picea mariana. Next base: position 15,388 of record JASDQU010108478.1, on the reverse strand, counting down.
AACAAACCCAGTCACGTCCTATATTCTTGTAGGGAGCGACTTGTTTCCATTTACAAGAGGACAAGGAGCGATCAACACTTTCCGATCACATGATCTAAAGGGAAACCAACGACCAGGAAAAAAGGTATTTCAAACTCAGGGGAAAAGTGGTATAATTCAGTGTTCCAGACTACTAAACCCTAGATGATTCCCATGAAGTGATCAGGTGGGAAATAAATATATAACAACGATAGATCATAGTGGTATGAATTATTTGTTTGAGTAACCAACATTGAAATCCAGAAAAACTAGATGGTTGGAATTCCTCAGTGAGTATGAATTTGATATCAAGCAAATCAAAGGGAAAGAGAATAAAGTGGCCAATGCACTCAATAGTAGGGTGCATTAGGTGCATTCTACAACCATAAGAATGTGTAGGTATGATTTAAAAGACACAATTTTATAGGATTTAACAACCAACCAACATTATTTGCTCGTCAAAGAAATCATACAACACGGTAATTTACAACTAAAATATAAGGGGTACAAGTTGGAAGAGGATGGAATCCTCTTGTACAAGAACAAAGTCTATGTTACTAACTCTCAAGAATTTAGGACGCTAGTTTTGAAGGAAATTCATAATGCACCCTATGTTGGACATTCAGGGTACCAAAAGAAAATTATAGTTGTAAGAGGCCAATACTTTTGGCCAGGTATGAAGAAAGAGGTGGATTATTATATAACCATATGTCTAGAGTGTCAAAAGTTGAAGCATGAACATAGACATCCAGTTGGATTGTTACAACCATTATCCATTGTTGAGTGGAAATGGGAGATAGTCACAATAGATTTTATTACCAAGAACTAGAACAATGAAGTAGCATGACTCCATCATGGTAGTGGTGGACAAGCTCATAAAGGCTGCACATTTTATTCTAGTGAAGTTGAATCACAAGACAACCAATATTGCAGAGATTTACATGAAAGAAATTGTCAGGCTACATGATGTGCATAAGGTAATTGTATATGACACAGATTCCAAGTTCACATCAAATTTTTGGAAATGGTTCTTTAAGGGATTTGGGACAAATTTAAATTTTAGAACAACATATCACCTATAATCATATGGGCAGATTGAAAGGATCAATCAAGTGATTGAATATATGATAAAGATGTATGTTATGGACAAGCCTTATAGGTGGGAATAATACCTTCATTTGGTTGAGTTTGCATACAATAATGGGTATAATGCATCTATGAAAATGAGCCCATTTGAAGTATTGTATGGTAGAAAGTACAACACACTGGTGAGATGGGACAACACATTCGATAGAGTGATTGTTGGGAGAGATCTACTCAATGAAATGGAAGAGTAGATGATAAAAATAAAATACAATTTAAAGGTTACATAGGACAGAAAGAAAATTTACGTAGACAAAGGTACAACACATAGAGAATTTTTAGTGGGTGAGCATGTATTTTTTATGGTCAAAGATAAGAAAAGTTCATTGAAATTGGGAAACTTCTTGAAGTTGGCAACACGATACTGTGGTCCATTTGAGATTCTGGAGATACTCGGTCCTATTGCAAACATGCTAGCATTTCCCGCATCCATGTGCATACACAATGTGTTTCATGTATCTTTGTGCATAATCCTAACCACATAATTTATTGGAGTGTGATTTAGGTGGAGCATGAGGGAAACTTATGGGTCTAGCTGGTGTACATATTGGACATGAAGATCAAGGTTCTTCATAATTGATCCGTTGGCCTAGTAAAGGTTCAATGGATGTGCTATGATATTGAAGATGTTATGTGGGATCATGGGGATGCCATGTGGAAGGAGTACCTGCATATTTTTGAAAATTTCCAGTAATTTTGATTGTACATTTGTATATGATGCAATCAGGACAATGAAAACATAAGGGGGAGGGGAATGCAATACCCCAGTTTCACCCCCTAGTTGTAAATTGTTTATGTACATATGTTATATAGGCTAGTGAGCCAGTTGTTTGAGATGTTACCTTGGTTGACTTGAGTAGCATTTGGTTGATTTTATTAATCATTTGAACCATATATAAATCAATAAGCATGTTATATTGGTCAACAACTTGATTAAGTCAACTTTCTAGATGGTGTGGTTTTGGACCAGAGAAATTGTAAATATCTGGGCCTAAGATCCTCACAATGTAAAATGTACATACATTTTCATATATTAATAAAATGACATCACGACAGGACATAAGAGTATGGGGGGTTGCGAATCCATTAGAGGAAAAGGGGCTAATCCAAAGAAATAATATTATATTCCTAAAGTCAATTTATGTAGATATAAACCAAAGTTATAAAGGCATGATATAAGCTTAAGTTATAACTTTGTGTACTTTATCCTAAGTTCCTAAGTGAGTTCCCAAGTGTTGGGTGAGAATTTATTTAAGTGGCACTTGTCAAAACGTTGACACAAATACAAAATATTGGTTTTGTATGGAAAATTCATTATTCTCATATCATTATGATCATGATTCCTGGTACTTTCTATGAACTAGAGTTGGGTGTGAGCCTGGAGAGACACTGAGACCCTGTATCATGGTAAATTTTGTGAATCCTAGGTGGGATTGTGTTTCCCATTATCCTTGGATTTCCTTGGGGAAGGTTGGAGTCCTGGAGGGGGAATTAGGTGGGTAGGATTGTCCAATGTGTTAGATATAGAGGGTGCTTGGAGACTCCATTGGTGCAACTATATTTCTTGGTCCCACAACTCTAAGATTGCATGTTCGACATGTGTTTTATCCTTGGAATGGAAGTGGGATGGCCTGATGGATCACGATGTAGAGAAGGGGTTACACTTCCTTAGGTTTTGTAGGTTGAGAGGAATGAGAGTTGTTGGTTGGACTTGTTGCTAGAGTTTGGTACCTCGGTATAAAAAATTACTTGTACTATCTGTGAGACCAAGTTAGATTAGGTATCCTTTGCCTTGGTGGAGTCATAGCCCCAACTTAGGGGTGACCCATTGTTGAGAGAGATAGAACAACAATATCTATGGCTAGGTGGAATGTCTAAGGTCTCTAGCCAATTGGTGAATTCATAAAAGATCAGATTATGCTTATGTGTTTTCATATGCTATAAATTATGTGTAATTATATGTGTTAATTATTGTTGATATCCTAATGAATTTTTTGCACATTATTTTATTGTATGCTTAATTTTTTATGTATGGTATTGCTTGTCATTAGGCCTACATAATTGTATCATATGCAGAGAAAATTATTATATGGTATCAGATTTGATAATTATGGAAGTATGAGACAAGTTGAATGCAAAAAAAATTGAAAGTACAACGTGTACAGAGGTTTAATTGTAGTGAAATATGCCTAGAAGTGAGTCTGGGGTGTGTTATAAGGGATTTCCAAGAGATTGAATCATTTTATGATGATAAAAACTCTTTTTAATGTAATCTATAGAATCAAATTGTGGGTTTTCACTAGAGGTTTGTCAAATCAACTCTCAATATTACCCAAATTGGAGAAGGAGGATTAGAAACCACCTAGCTCTCTTAAATTCAACCACACTTGGTTGTTACAATCAAAATTCAGAGAAATAATTCATAATTCTTGGAATCATTTTGACAGCCATGAGAGAGATTCTACAATGCATTTGTATGTAGACAATATCAACTTAATCAAGAGTGCGATAAAAGTGTGGGGAACATTTTGTTTTCTATTCACAAAAATACCTTAGAGAACTAGAAGAAGAGATTAATGTTTTTTTTTTTAAACAATTCAGCTAGGGTATTCTCATAAGAGGAAGTTGAGTGTTAAGAACCTGAGTAGATCTACAAATATAATCATCACAAATACTGAATACACAATATATCCATAGAGAAATATAGAAGGAACCACACTTTATTATATCCAAACCCTTGAGGTAGAGCAACACCATACAATGGATGCTATTATGGAAGGGATCCTCTCCTGTTCACTTGCCTCTTCGAGGGGGCATCCTCCTAATGAGCTTCATCTCCAAATATAATACTTCTCTTCATATCCCATTACATTGCTTGAACCTCTTTATATAGTGCTACCATCACCTACGAACATTCTAGAGGA
>JASDQU010108477.1:59919-72331 GCA_032191745.1 Picea mariana | reverse complement strand
ACAATGGCCTAGCCACACAATTTTGTATTAAGGACAAAGGTGGGAAAAATAATACAAATTAAATGACTATACAACCTCACAACAATGACACAAGGAGGAGGACAAGTCTACCGGTTTTGTGCCAAGGTGGGTGAAAAATAAAGAATTAACTTGAAATAAAATAAAACTAAGCTAGCCACACAACCTTTCCTTAAGGACAAGTGGAGAAAAAAAATAAATACAAAATAGAAACTAAAAACAGATCTAGCCTTACGATATTGCATGGATTGGCATAGCCAAATCACTTTGCAAGGTCTAGGCAAACTAAACTAACTTACAATACAAAAAATTGATTTTTGGAAAAGAATGCAAGCCCAAGAGATTCTCTTGGGCTGCTTACAAGCTTAGAAAAAGATAGAAAGAGAAAGGGTTGATATCAAAACTCAAGGGGGGTCCCTTGAATTATTTGAGAATAGAAATGGGCAACACTTCCCCTTCTTTCTGGTGAAAATCTGCAAAAATCAGCAAGCAATAACATGCCAGAAATTGCTGCAAACACTTGAAAACTTGTGATTTTCCGTTAACAAACAAAACATAAATTTAAATACAAAAATATGAACATGTATATGAACTTTTATGGATTATTTTAGAACACAAATATGCTTGGAAATGGATGGAAAAAGACAAATAATATCATAAATTTATTGGAGATATCCCTTGGTTGAACAAACAAATTTCCAGATCTGAAATATGATTCTTGAAACCCTTTATGACCTACAAATATGTGAGATCTTGTTACAAAACCAACGAGGAGGTGAGTATGTCTAGAGAAATTGCAAAATACTTTCCAACTTCAATAAAATAACTTACTAAAACAAATAACACTACTACTATGAGTTCCTCCAAGCAAAATACTTTGCTTGGATATCCTAGTTTAGATAATGAAAGAAAGAAAAACACAAGAAAGTAAAACAACAATATCACCTCATACAAGAAACATGAAGAGCATCAAGAAGACTCCCAATGCACCATATATATCCTCCAAATATTTTCTAGTAATGAACAAAAATGTTGCTGCAACTAATTGCAACAAGATTTACAAGAAGAAATGAGAAAAGAGAGAGAGAGAGGAGTGGGAGAGATTTGGGCAGCATAAAATTGCTTTGAGAATAGATGTGGAAATGAGGAGGGGTAGGCATTATTTTATACTTGGGAGAGAGGAGAGACCCCTCTTGGATGAGCTCCAAGTGGCACACATCCAATAGAAGAGGATAAAGTCAAGGATGACACACTTTTAGGGTTTTAATAGAGGTTAGGGTTTGAGGGTTGAGAGGGGAGGGGGGAAAACACCTTTTTAATCACACAAACATGAAGTTAGGTTCTAATAAGGGCACACGTAGGGTTTATAGTGTTAACTCCATTTAATTTTTGAGTTTGACCAAGTAGTTGAGCAAGGGGGGTGCACTTTTCCTAGTGAGTAGTCACTTTAAGTTGTTGGCTTAGCAGGGGGGTTCTTTAAGTGGAAAATTGATTTTCCAACTTAGGAAAAAGGTTAGGAAACCTTTCCCACTCTCTCTCATGTCTTTTTGCATGTTTTACAATTTTTGGCTATTTTACCTTAGCCAATTAAAAACAATTAAATGCTGACTCTAGATTAACTTTGACTCCTTATGGACAAAGACCTAACAAAACTTGTCCAAATGAGTTGAAACTTGGTACAAAGGTGTAGGGGGGTATCTGCCATTTTTTTTTGAGTACTCATACCCCTATAGAAATCCCCAAGGATCAAATTTTTATATTTTATCTAAAAAATAATTAAAATTCTCATTAAATGGAGAATTTTAATAAATTAAAAAAAAAACTATCAAAACTTGACAGAATTCTGCAAAACTCTAGAAGATGTCTAGCATGGTCATTTAAAACATCCCTAGACCTTAGTCACCCCATGGGCTCGATCATTAGAACTCCTTTCACCACTTTGGAGAATTATTATGAATGGAAAACTCAAGGATAATTAAAATGGCATGTTGGGCTAGATTTATTAACTAAGAAAAAAAAAACACATGATGAAAGGACTTACCTAATGATAAAGTCCTAGGAAAATAAATAAAATATGACTCATGCTGACCCATTACATTATTATCCCACGCAAGGGAGCGAACATTCTGATTACATAGAAAGACGTGTTGGGGGAAAAATTGCCCCGTTGAGCCATAAGTATTCAAATTAAGTTGCAACATCAGGTACACAACTTCATGATATATGACATTGACCCCTAGTCAAAATAGGTGGTCAACACAATCCATAGGGCATTTGATAGAGCATTGTGCTAATTTCTCTGTTGATCAACTATAATTCATTTGAGGATCCATATTAGATTCTTGTTTTTAGATTCAACCAAGCCATTACCCTGAGGATAAAAGTTGGCTTGGATGAGTACTTCAAAATAATTTCCTTTCCCAAGGAAAACTCAGATAACTTCAAAGATGAAAAATAAGTTTCATTATCAAACACTAGAGAGTTAGGAACTCCAAACCTCATGATAATGTATTGTTCAAGAAAATTAATCACTACCTCTTCATTCACTTTGATCGATGGTATTGCTTCAATCCAATGCATAAAATAATTGGTAGCAGTCAGGATATACCTGTGTTTCTTGAAGGAATGAGGATTAATATCATGAATGATTTCCAACCCCCACTGTTTGAAGGGTTCTTCAATAGCAATGTGCTGGAGCATGATAACAACTTTATACTCTCTTCCTGCAACTTTCTGGCATGATTCAGAGCTTCGTGAATATGCATGGGCATCTCTGAATAACATGGGACAGTAGTATCCAACTCTTAATACCTTGTGAGTTGTGACGTCTCTTGAAAAATCCCCCCTAGCTAGTCCATCATTCATGTCCTTAAGGATTTTACCAACGTCTTGTTTTTCGAGGCATCGGAGTAGCACTCCATCATATTTAGTTCAAAACAAAATTCCATGTATCAATTGATATTGCAGAGATTTCAATGTGAGTGATCTTTTTCTTCTTGGCGTTGAGGTGATATGGAGTTGTACCATGCTAAAGGTAATACTTGAGATCATTGTAATATGACCCTTCAACAATTTGGATGTAAGGGACCTTTTATTTGTACATCGTTGGTTCTTCTTTCCATCCGTCCTCTTCTTGATCTTCATCCTTTCTATCCCGTGTCACTAGTTTACAAAGTTCTTTACCTTTAACAATGTTGGCTGTTTTAAACTCTAGGTCATATTCTTGTAAGGCCATTATCCAATTACCTCGTCTCTCCCCTATATCTCTTTGGATGAAAAGAGATCTGACCTCTGAGTGAGAGATGCTGATTTTTGTGTGATTCTTCATAATGTAAGGTTTGAACTATTTGATTGCTTTTATGGATAGAAAAATATTGCTTATCCATCGGTGGATAGTTAACCTCAACACCTTGTAGTCCAGTGCTCATGAATGCAACAATATATTCGCTTCCTTGCTCATCCTTTTTGCAAGGGAATGATCAGACACAAAGGTGTACAATAAGAAATCCTTGGTGAAATATGGACTTCGCAGAGATGGGGGAACAACTATGGCGACCTTGATATTATCAAATGCTTCCTTCTCCACTGGTGTCAATTTAAAAAAAAAAACATACTTCTTAATCATTAATTGAAGTGGTTTATCAATTTCGACAAAGTATGGAACAAATCTCCTTACAATTGCAATGATTTCTTACTATGCAGTGGAAGGATTTACATAATGGATTTCGTCCTTTTTGGGTCCACCGAAATTCCATCTTTGGAAACCACATTCCCTAGTAATATTCCTTATGAAACAACAAACACAATATTCTTGGGATTCAATGAGATCCATTATTTTCTACATAGTTCAAATATTTGTTTTAGGTGTCTCGGGTGATCTTCTCTCTTCTTCGAATAAACAGTGACATCGTCGAGATAAACCATTACTCTTTGACCGATTAACCCTTTGAAAGCGATATCCATTTCCCTTTGAAAAGTAGCACCTGCATTAATCAAACCAAAGGGAATTATCTTATGTACGTACATCCCCCACTTGGTCTGAAACATGGTTTTCAGTCGGTCAGGTTCTGCCATGAGAAACTGGTTGTATCATAAAAACCAGTCTAGTAAAGAAAACAACTCGGAGCCAGAGATGAGTTGCAAGATCTGCTCCATTGGGGGGAGACGATAGTCATCTTTGTCGAAATCTTTATTCAGGTTCCATAAATATATACATATTCTAAATTCTCCTGACTTCTTCCTAATGGGAACCATGTTATATACCCAATTTGAATGTTGAATTTTAAAAATGATTTGGGCATCTAGAAATTTTTTCAATTCCTTCTAGATAAGGGGTTTGAGAGTTGGATGTATCTTTCTGAGATTTTGATGGAATGGATTGACACCCTATTTAATGAGAATCACATGTTGTATTATCCAGGTATCATAAGTTTTTAGACCGTCATAATTCCAAGAAAAAACATCTTGATATCTCTTAAACAACTTCGTGAATGTGTGATTTTCTGCCTGTGAACAATAGGTGCCTAGAATGACATACTTGGGCTATTCAGATGTTCCTATATTGAACAGAAAGTGCATCATGGTCGAATTGTTGGTTTTCAGGTTGAAAGGCCTTCTAAGCTTAAATTGTAGATGAAATAGTTTCTCAAGAGTCAGAACATTCTTTGGGACACAAGTAGATTTTACTTTGTTTTCCTCATTCTGATAAGTCTATAATTATTTTCGATGGGATTCATCATCAATCACTGCATTTTGGAAAGTGTTTGAACTGGTGAGAAAGTTGATAATTTGAATATCAGTATTGAATACTCGCCAGTTTGTGATGTTGTCTAGTATTGAGGGCTTGAAAATCATTTCAACTGATAAACCATCATCAATAGGTATGAACATATATTCCATGTTTTCCAATACATTTGCATCTATATTTTTATTATGAGGTATAGAAGTGATCCGGGATCTTTTCGTCCGATGACTTAATAAATAATTGTATTAAATGAGCATAAACTAAAGTACACCATAAAGAAGGAAAAGCTTAAAAGAAAAGAGACATAAGCATGAAATATGAACACAAAAACTTGATAACGGAGTTCCTCCCTGGTGGGCTACGTCTTTGGGTCCTTCTCTCAAATGGGTAGGCCTTTTTATTAACTCCACAAAATAATTGGGCAAAATACATAAGTATACCTCATTATGGAGTTAAGATACAAACGCTTTGATCATATCAGAAAACTAACATCACCACTACGTTCATGGCATCAAATTACCTAAATATCACTGTCTCCATGCCTCGATCTGAGTCTGGCACTTTCAGGCCCAAGAGACACCCTTGTCTCAATTTTCGTGCTTGCCTCTACAAATGAATGATTGGAAAAAATCTCAAAAAACGTGCCTTGCCTCGAAATCCATGCCAAAATCTATACGGGTGCACCCTTGGTTCTCCTCCCTCTCCTATACACTGGTAGAGGCCCCCTTTTATAATTCTTTTTGGCGGTTGTGTAATAATGAGGTTGTTGGCATGGTGGTTAGTGGAGCTATATTTAGGTCATTTGTTGGAGGAGGTTTCGGGGTCGAACTTGGGGACCTCCGTTTCCTTTGGTGTTTTGTTTAAATAGTTTTGGTGGAGATTCTGGCGGCGATTTGGTGCACTGCTACATTTGGTGGCTTGGTGGAATATGCCACCAAAACAAGTGGAACCGTCGCCAGATTTGGAGGCATGTAATATATATATATATATATTAATATTTTAGTTGTTGGTCGTCATTGGGAATTTTACCATTTCCATGTGGCAACCCATGACTGGGCCACATGGAAGATAATCATTGGCCCACATCACCTCTTTTGCATAGTCATCCTGACACATCACCTTCCTACCATGTCAACCTGCCACATGTCATACGGATACCATGTCATCTTTCCACGTAGTGTATGGATGCCACGTTTCCTGTACGAACTGCCATGTGGCAGCTTTTCATTGGTCCACATGTCGACCCAAAAATTCCAAAAATGAGTGACATGTGGCAGCCTTTCATGCTGCCATGTCATCATGCTGACATCAACATGACACATGCCACCCTCTATGTTACAGGTGAATCCTCCTGCGGAAAAGTGGATTCCCTCTTGGTTTCTAGACTCCTAAGGCCAAGACAAAAAAGTTCTTAACATGGACATTGACATCCTTTTTGGATATAATTAAGCTAATATGTGAAAATGAAGAATATGGATATGTACCTTGTTAACGACGTTTGTCCTCGTAATATCCAAGATGAACTCCAATCCTGAGCTCCTCGATAGGTCCTGTAAAACAAACAAACATACAAATAACTTCCTATTCTATTGAGATTAGCTCAAACACAGATCTATCTACTGAAGACAAATTCATGTGGAACAAACATAAATTTGAAAGAAACAGGCCAAGCATTGATTATTAATGAGAACAAATAAAAGGTGCTTACAATCCTTTGATGGAGGTGCAATAGCCTCTTCCAGTTCTCCTTGTCCAACCCCTTTGCTCAAGTAATCTACACTGATTGCTTTGATAACATATCACTTAAGGGATCATAAGTTTGGCGCAATTCTCATTCTCCATATCTCTTCTGTTAATACCACTTATAGGATCATAAGTTTGGTATCAATCTCTAGTCTGTCTTTCACCATGAAGAGGCCTCTTTATATATCGTTGGAGAGGCCCAACCACTTGAGAGATCTTTGGGATAAGTTGAGTATTATTCTCCTTCAATTGAGGATCTTCCCTAAGATCATTCATTGACCTTCTATTCGAATCCAACCACCTTCAGAAATTGAGGGGATTCTTCCCTGGTTTAGCTCAACAAACCAAAAATCCGCTCAGAAAAGGTAGTGCTCCCAAAAAAGGGTACACATATCATTTGAACGCTCCCCCAAAGAGGCCCAGGGAGCGCTATCACTCCTTGATAGTGGGTAGGGGAGCATTTCTCTCCAAAATCGATTTTTGAGTGGTTTTTCCGGTGGCAAAAGGCTTGTACTCCTTGTCAACTGATTTCTCTTCTTCAAAACTAGTCTTTGAGGTGTCTTAAGTGTCCTCATAATGCCATTAGAGGTACGACATAGGAAATATGGCAGTATGATGTTTGTGACACTTGCGACACTTGTGGTCAAGATGCGACACTTGCGGACAAGATGCGACACTTGCGGACAAGATGCGACACTTACAACACTTGTAATGACGACACTTGCAACACTATTGAAGTGAGTAATTTTTATGTGTAACAGATTGCCCCCCAAAGTGCAAAGTCAGAAAATGATGATGACTGAAGTACTTTGTATAATTTTTTGAGCAAGGGTATGGATGCAGAGGGGCTGGAAAAAGCTGCACACAACCATCAAAAAAATATTATGACATGTTTCAAACCCAAGGCAAGCATACCTATGCTTGAGTGATAAAGACTTTTTAGGTATGGCCGCCATAAAATACACTCCAGATCCATAATTATATTGACAAGATGGTATAGCCACTAAAGATACAATGTGGATCTATACTCTTATGACCTGAACTGATCGTAGCCATGAAGAATACACAGTGGATCTACAATATGACAAGACATAGCCACGACCAATACAAAGTGGATCTATGTAACAGTATATGTGTCATAGTTCAAAAGAACTCCTTCGCAACTTGGGAAAAGTATACATAAGAGTGAAAACTCAACCCAGGGTCTTCTTACCGATCTTGATGTGGTATGAATCTAGCCATGTGAATAGATTTCCTGATGTCGAACATGGCATAAACCACTTGATTACCAGTCAATGAGGTAAACTATTAACAAGAGCGAGTGAGATCACGATTGATGTCAATGATTCCTAAGGTAATCTAGTACATTCTGATGAATGTGAATAGATGAGATAAATTCAAACATCCGTTGAATAATACGATCATAGGTCAATAATGTAAACCCACTGTCAGATGCGAAGAGGCATGCCATTGAGGCATGCAGGTCCCAAGGTACTAACTGGTTTCTAAGTCTAGTTCCTAGATAATGTGTTGAAGTCGATAGGAATAGACTCATCGAAGGAGGCCCTTGATGTATCCTCCTTCAATGACATGAGACTGAAATAGAGATGTAATTGGTAGATCAAATGAACATGGAATGACACAGGTATTGAAACATGATATTTGTGATGTCCGACTCTTGAGGCATATACTTCCCTTGAACACTGAGGCACAACAACAAAAATGTGACATGGACCAAAACTTGATGATGTAGTGGATGTTGTGACTTTCATCAGGTGACCCAAAGGAGTAAAAGAAACTTAGAGGATTGGCTCAGTGCAGAGGTTCAACGGATTAAAATAAATGCAAAGACAAAGTGCCATGTTCAAGGGAGACTATAAGAGCTACTGGCAGTGTTCTCAAAAACTTCTTGGCTTGCTTCTTTCAATTTTCCCCCCATCTAGATAGACGAGTACCTCTTTTTAATTTAACAAGATCGAGGAGGGTAACACATGCTCGATATGACTCACCTTCGGTAAGTCCCTCTTCCTTTGTTTAATGAACTGGAAGAAGTAAGGGTTCGGTCCCATATGGGCCCTTCAATGTATGATCGTTTAATGAGTCCAGAGAAGGTAAACTCGGTGATTTTTCATATTTAGAGAGTCTGGAAATGACTTAAAGATGACTCCAGTGTCATCCTTTTTCATAATTTTAGTCTTGAGAGGCTGAAAAAGAGATAAACGATCACTCGAAAGACGCCATTTCAAACCTTTTAATGAGTGGGAAAGGAAGCAAGATCACTCAACAATATTTTCATGTTTAGAGAGTCTGAAAAGAGCTTAAATATGACTCCAAGGGGTTCCTTTTTTGTATATCCATGCGAGTCCGAAAAAGTGAGAAAAGTATACTCGGTTACATAATCTCATGTTTTTTCGAGCACGAGAAAGAACAAAGACTAAGCTCAGTATGCCCCCAGCTTGAAAGCTAGTGGCTTAACTCTAGAATGATCATCAAAGGCTAGAGACATGTCCTCCAAGCTTCAATTCATTCACCGAATTTGAGGTTGTCACCAATTTCTCTACTAGATGGAGAAAAAGGATAAGAGTGGATGAAAAGAAGGTTCAAGAGAGGTGACTGTTTAATTTTTTAACGAGCTTGACACAGGAAAATAACTATGCTTAGGGATCTAGGTTCAATCCCCAGATTTCTGTTCCATTTTTTAACGAGCTTGCTACAGAGAGGAAAACTATGCTCAAAGCTTCTGTTTCATTTTTTAACGAGCTTTCTACAGAGAAGAGAAACTATGCTTATGACCTTTTTTTCAGTTTTTAACGATCTTTCCACGGAGAAGAGAAACTATGCTCATGCGACTCTCCTTGATCATGGCTTCCAAGAGAATAATGCTCTAGAAGGACACCATGTCAAGGGAAAAAACTTGGTCATGGCTTCCAAGAGATCTGCAATGGATGGAAGAAAAACATTCTGGAAGGAACATATGTCAAGGGTCACAATAGGGGTAAGGATATCAGGCTCCAATATCCCTACCAAAGAGATCACCATGTCAACTACTAGATCCAAATCATCAGAAGTTGAAATCATGGGAGACAACGAAAAATCAACATCAGGAGGGAAGATAGAGTGTATATCTTCTTGAATTTCTTCACGAGGGGGAAGAAAATAGGATCAATGATGGTTATCATCCTGAGGTAGCTTGTCAATGCTCAACATTTCCCAAATATATTCATCAGAGGGAAAAATTGGGGAAATGTATTCGATCACAGATGACAAGGAATTTAACCGTGATGGCATCGAGTAACTGTCGAGTGCCAATAAATGTTGGTCATACGAAGAGGGAGAAGAGGATTGGACAACAACGTATGATGTTTCAGCTGGACTAAGTGGCATTGTGTCACCTAGTGCATCGAATTCCAAGGGTCTAGGTACAATCCAAGGGTTAGATGATTCCAAATATTGATAAGCCGTGGTCGAAATCATATTGACAGTGGCAATATGATGTGTAGGCGATGGAAGTGGTGTAGGGAAGGTACTCGTAAGGCTAGAATATTTCAACAAGCCAACACCAAAACTTTCATACATGATCTTGTGATATCCCAAGAATGGAATATTGTTGGTAGTGGGAGTGCGAGTGTCAGGTGTCCTTAGGAGTCTAGAGACCAAGAGGGAATCCGTTTGTCCGCAGGAGGATTCACCTATAATAGAAATTGGTGACTCATGGACACTGACATCCTTTTTAGATATAATTAAGATAATATGCGAAAAGGAATAAGAGGGATATGTACCTTGTTAATGGTGTTTGTCCTCATAAGATCCAAGCCGAGCTCCAATCCTAAGCTCCTTGATAGGTCCTGTAAAACAAACAAAGATACAAAGAACTTCCTATTCTATTGAGATTATCTCAAACATAGATCTATCTACTGAAGAAAAATTCATGTGGAATAGACATAAATTTGAAAGAAATAGGCCAAGCATTGATTATTAATGAGAACAAATAAAAGGTTCTTACAATCATTTGATGGAGGTGCAACAACCTCTTCCAGTTCTCTTTGTCCAACCCCTTGGCTCAAGTAATCTACACTGATTTATTTGATAACATCTCACACAGAGCATTTGAATTCTCCCCCAAAGAGGCCCATGGAATGCTGGCACTCCCTGACAGTGGGTAGGGGAGCGCTGCCCTCTAAAATCCATTTTTGAGTGGTTTTTCTAGTGGAAAAAGGCTTGTACTCCTTGTCAACTGATTTCTCTTCTTCAAAACTAGTCTTTGAGGTGTCTTAAGTGTCCTTATGATGTTGTTAGAGGCACACCATAGGAAATATGGCAGTATGATGTCTGTGACACTTGTGACACTTGTGGTCAATATGCGACACTTGTGGACAATATGCGATACTTACAATACTTGTAATGACGACACTATTGAAGTGAGTAATTTTGATGTGTAACACTCTGTGCTTGCCACGTATGCTGTACAGATGATGATTTCATCCATTTTTATGCTGACGTCAGTAGTATAGATGCTGACTCATCCCTGTTGACTGGGCTAGGTTGACCAAAAATTTGACCACGAATATCTTTTGATCTATAACTCTGTTTGACGAGTCATTAGAAATCTTGCGATGCACTCTTCGTGATCATGCCATTTTCGTTGAGTTTTGAGAATTTTGATTTTTTCCCCTTTCTCTATCTACTAAATCCATTCTGAGCATCCTAAGTTATTCTTAGCCTTCTTTGGATCCTTTTTGGATCACGCCTTCCCACTGAGAGATTTTTGGACCACCAAAATATTTCATCAGTCAACATGTAAGAGAGGGAAGAGTCCCCTCACTTTGTCCTTCTCAATCCACTCTGCCTTGCTTGGATGTGTTCCCTTTAAGCCTACTCGAATATAATCAACATCACCCTTGCGTGAAGTCCTTGTCCTTCTGTCTAGGGTGATATCTTCCTGTAACTCATCCAAGTAATCAGATGGAAACTCATCAACTGAAGGCATTGAAACTTCCTCATCCCGATCCATGATTATGGGAGGATAAAAAAGTTTCAATTTCTCTACATTCACAACAAAGTAAATTTGCATATAAGGTGAAATATCTAAACGAAAAGCATTAGTGCCACTTTTCTCAAATATAGTGAAGGGTTCATATCAGATAAGCTTGAGTTTCTTTCCTTCACCCTTCAATCGTTCCTTGTTGATATGAATCCATACTCGATTTCCAACCTGGAACTGATGATCAACCTTGTGCTTGTCATGCTAAGCTTTATACTGTGCTTGACTCTTCTCCAACTATTCCCTGACTACCTGGTGTATTTGCTGGATCCTTTGGATGAACTTGCGGACTATGTGCTTTGTTCGTTCTTCATTCATATTAGCATCTCTCCCATACATCAAGTCCAAAGGAACCTTGGGTAGGTACCCAAAACATATCTCAAAAGGTGAACTCTAAGTGGATGAATGTAAATATTGATTATAAGCATGCTGTACATAGGGTATCTGTTCATCCCATAACTTAGGATGCTTGCTACAGTAGCCTCGAAGAAAAAGTACCACTGTTATTTTTACCACCTCTGTTTTTCCATCAGTCTATGGATGAAAATAAGTTCTCCTCTTCAATTTGGTGTCCATCATTCTCCACAAGCTAGTCTAAAAGTCCCCAAGGAATCGATTATCTCGATCCGAGATGATGGACGTGGGTAACCCAAAGTGAATCCAAACATACTGAAAAAAGAGATTAGCAGTCTTCTCAGCAGTGATCTACTTTTTACATGGCATCAAGATACACATCTTACTGAACCTATCCACTACAGCATACAAATAGTCATGACCCCCTTTGGTCATTGGTAAACCCCCTACAAAATCCATGGAAATGCTTTCCAATGGATGGGATGGAACAATAAGTGGTGAGTATAGCCCCA
>JASDQU010108476.1:212575-224901 GCA_032191745.1 Picea mariana | reverse complement strand
ACAAACCAAAGATAAGGGATTTTCACAAACTTAAACCTATTCCTCTAATGAAAAATTTTGATCATTGGGGAATCTATTTTATTGGACCTTTTGTACTAGAAAAGAAGAAGACACTTTCAATATGTAATTATGGGCATAGATCTATTCACAAAGTGAGTAGGGGTTCAAGTTGTTGGATTGATAATTGTGTAAGAAGCTACAAATTCTCGTTTGAAAAGATATTATGTCATTATGGATGTCTGGTACATACATCTTTTGATCCAGGGGCCCACTTCTTTGCAAACACTTATAAAGGGTCTTCAATGCTTTCTTCGCTTCTTTGTTCTGTAAATGTATGTGAATGGGAGGATAAAGAGGTAGCATCATTATTCAAAATCATCTTTAGGAGATCCCAAATTTTATGGAAAACTCAGGTATGTTGTAGAACACAAAATTTATGTCCTTAAATCATATTCTTCCTCATACTTATCACATAATGGCTCACTGCTGAAAAATTCAATATGAGCATATTTTGAAACCTTCATTTCTTTGTTCCTTGCCTGCTCCTGCATTTCTATATCATACTCAACTTCGTAACAAAAATTTGACAGGTTTGAGTCATTTCCAACAACATCTTCTTCTTTAGCATTCACCATTAGAGTATCTTGTTTAATATGCCACTGGCAATCCTCTTTGCTTGTTGCACCTCTCTCAATATCAAGACCATGTTCACTATCATCTATTTCAAGATTATTGAAGAGGTAAGCAATACCAATTGGGTTCCATTCAGAATCATGGACTAATTTACCAATGTCTTCTACACCTTGCAATGGATGCTCAAACTAGACTCTGTGAATGGCCTTCTCATTTTGCAGAATTTGGCCATTATTTTTTATCATAACCTTGCATACAATGATCATTTGCTTGAACCTTACTTTTCACGAGGCCAAAAAGATTTTTTTCTAGTTCCATGACATGGGTGAACATCCTGTGTAGATTAGGAGCCCTTCTTTCCATGAGAAAAAAGGATAAATCTGGCAACAGGTTCATAGGGTCGAACTTTTACTGTCAAACTTTGATAAATATTCATTTACTTATCTTCATGGAGTAGAACTCAATGAGGTAATAGTGATGGCTCTTCTTCTCTCCCCATTTGTCCAAGAAAATATGATAGAAATCTATCCAGGAGGTAATTGAATCAGCTGCCAAATCTTTGAACCAACTCCTAACATCTCTCGTCAAGGAATGACAAAATATCCTCATAAAAACATCATCATGCTTGATTTCTAAGTAATCAACATAGTCTTGAAATGTTGTAATATGCTCTTGTGGTGTAAATGCGTCATCTCCATTGAACGTAGGAAGGTCTTTAGGATATTTGGTAGGCATGTCATGAAAGACTAATGAAACTCTGAGTGCTTTATTTCTATTTACAATCCAAGAGTGAGGATCTTGAAACAATTGTTCCCAAGGTCCACTGCTCATTGGTATAGGGTCTTCTCTATAGGTTTCCTCTTCTTTATGAACTCCAATAGATAATAATGAAAGGGACTTTTTGGTGAACAATAATGAATAAACCCAATCTATTCCAACAGTGCAAGAGGAGAACCAAACTTTAGAACAAAAAAAATACAAAATAGAGGTCTAGGATTTGTAGTGTTATTTCTATTCTACCACATCACAAAATAGTGAACACAATATAAATGAAAAACAATACCCTCGCATACCGATTAGAAAATTAAAATGAAGCGAGGACGAGATGAGATGATATATAGAGTGGGTCTGTAGTGATATTTGAGTATAAAGATGAATGAATGAACCCTTTTCACCCTCTTTAATTATTTTCCCAGCTCTAATGTTTTATGACATTCTTCCCCATAGACTTATACTGAAACAAATATCTATTTTTTGTTCGCTGAGAAGACTCGCAAACCCTTTTTGAAGCTTCGTTATTATAGAAAACTTGTCGCAACATCCGTCAAATGCAACATATTTATAGATTTTGTAACGTCGCAATTTCGACGTAAAAAAGTCCTAAGTGACCGTTGGTATTTTGACTTGGTGAAATACTAAGGTGACCGTTGGAGGGGAAAACCTAGTTTCGTAAACGTCGCAATTGTGAAATACATTTTTAAAAATGTGGCAAGAGAGACGTTCCAGTGGAAAACATGGCAAGAGCAACGTTAACGTGGCAAGAGCGACATTCCAGTGGAAAACGTGGCAAGTGCGACGTTAACGTGGCAAGACCGACGTTAATGTGGCAATTGTGACATACATCTTCACAAACGTGGCAAGAGGGACGTTCCAGTGGAAAACGTGGCAAGAGAGACGTTCCATTCGAAAATGTGGCAAGAGCAATGTTAACGTGGCAAGACCGACGTTAACGTGGCAAGAGCGACATTATCGGGCAACATGATTATTTTTTTTATAAATTTCCTCTATTTTGCGACAATATGGACAATTTTGTCCATAACGCCGCAAATAAAACGTCGGAATTTTTACAATATGTAGTAGTGCTTACTTTCACTTTCTCACAGTATGTCACATCTTATACATAGTCATCAATAATATTTAAACAATTGTAAAATTCACATTCACATAATAGATCGCATTACATGCATCATCATTGATAACATTTAAACATTCATACAAGTTCATAAATTTTAAAGTTTAAGTGCATCACTTAATAGTTTCACTGTGACTAGGAAATAAAGCGTATAGGCCTCAGGTAATCCTGGCTGTCTAAGTCAAAAGGTGGTGTTATATACACCCCACCTTCGAGAAACATGTTCTCGAAGTGGTCAAAATAGTGAGGGATAGTCTCGTCGTAGTGTCTTGGCATCTTCCCAAGTGGCAGATCCTGGACTATACTTGTCCCACTGGACCTTAACTTGGTATACTAGATGGTTCCTGAGCTATCAGAATCTACGGTCCAATATGCATAACGGTTCTACCATGAGGTTTCCCATGTCTGATACCTGCAATTCTTTCCAATTTAGTTTATGTGATTCATCAGCAACATAATGATGTAAAACAGATACATGAAATACATTATGAGTTTTATGCAAATGGGGTGGCAGCACGAGACGATAGGCAACGGGTCCAATTTTCTCTTGGATCCTGAATGGCCCTATAAACTGAGGTGACAACTTTGTCCCCTTTCCGAACTGTATGGTACTCTTATTAGGCCTGATACGAATGAAAACCTGGTCTCCCACTTCATAACTTCGGTCGACCTTGTGTGCATCTGCATAGCTTTTCTGCCTATCCTATGCTTCCTTTAGTCTCTGTCTAATTTGAATCACATGTTCCTCGATTTCTTGAATCAATTCTGGCCCCACTATTACTCGGTCTTCTAGTCTATCCCAACTCAATGGTGTTCTGCATGGCCTCCCATACAAAGCTTCGCAGGGTGGCATTCTGATGGAACTATGATAAATGTTATTGTAGGCAAACTCTACCAAAGGTAGGTACTTCTTCCACTGGGTTTGATTATCCATTACATACATCATAAGCATGTATTCCATACCTTGATTTACTCTCTCAATTTTCCCATCTGTTTCAGGATGATAAAGTCCCCAATGCTTACTGTAAACTTGTCCAAAACCTAGAAGTGAATCTGGAATCCCTATCTGAAATAATCTTCCTTGGTATCCCGTGCAAACAGATAATTTCGCTTACGAACACTCGTGCCACATCTGTAACATCGTAAGTGTCTCTAACCGGAATGAAATGAGCACTCTTGGTTAACTTATCCACTATCACAAGAATGGCATTGTGTCTATGAGATGTGAGCGGCAACCCTACAACAAAATCCATAGAGATGAATTCCCACTTGGACATAGGAACATCATGTGGTTGTAGGAGGCCTGTCAGGTGATGCTGGTCAGCCTTCACCTATTGACACTCTAGGCATTTGGCGACGAAATGGACTACATCGCACTTCATGCCTACCCAAAATAAGAGCTTCTTCATATCTGCATACATCTTCTTCACTCCCGGATGCGCACAATAAAGTGATCTATGGGCTTCCTTCAATATGATGCTTCGAATATCCCCATTCTTAGGGATGTACATCCTTCCTTAATACCTTAATAGTCCGTCTGTTTCCAAACTGTATCCTTCATACTTTGGAACTAACTGCCTCCCACTCTAGAGGTTTAAAGTAACCTTTAAATACCAAATATCTCCTGGTAGTTGTGTCAACACATGTTCCCTCAGATTGACCTTTAAGGTTACCAAGGAGAAGATACGTGGTCTCCTACTCAAGGCATATGCAACAACATTTTCCTTTCCCTTTATATATGAAATACCAAAATCGTACTCACTCATAAACTCACTCCATCGCCTTTTCCTGGCATTCAGATCTCTTTGAGTGAAGAGATGTTTTAAACTTTGATGGTCTATTTTGAGCTCAAAGTTTCTCCCCACAAGATAGTGTCTCCAAAGTTTCAGAGCTAGCATTACAGCTGCTAACTCTAAATCATGAGTCGCGTATAACTCTTCGTGCTTTTTCAACTTTCTTGATGCATAAGCTATCACTCCTCCATCCTGCATCAGTACGGACCCCAACCCTTGTTTTGAGGCATCCGTGCAGACCATGAAGTCCTTTTCCATATCCGGCACTCGTAGAATTGGCACACTAGTTAGTAACCTCTTAATATCAATGAATGCACTATCACATTCTTCTGTCCATTCATACCTGACCCCCTTGCATTGCAAAGTGGTGATGGGTTTTGCTATTTTTGATAATCCTTCCACAAATCTCCAGTAATAACTTGCTAGCCCCATAAAGCTTCTCACCTCATGGGCATATTTCGGCATTGGCCATTCCATAATGGCCTTTACCTTTTCTGGGTCCATAGAGATTCCTTCGTCGGAAATGATATGACCTAAATAGTGGATCTCTTTCTGGAAGAAGGAACACTTCGACAACTTCCCATACAATTTGTTCTCTCTAAGGCAAGAAAACACTATTCGTAAGTGTTCCTTGTGTTCTCTTTCATTCTTGGAATAGATGAGAATGTCATCAAGAAAAACTTGTACAAATCGATCTAAGTACTTCCGGAATACGCTGTTCATGAGGCTCATGAATACTGCTGGTGCATTGGTCAATCCAAAAGGTACCACAACAAAATTGTAATGTCCAAACTGAGTTCAAAAGGAAGTTTTTGGGATATCACCTTCCTTAATCCTTAACTGATGATACCCTAATCGGAAATCGATCTTTGAGAATACCGCTGCTCCTTTCATCTGATCGAAGAGGTCATCTATTCACGACATTGG
This sequence comes from Picea mariana, assembly GCA_032191745.1. Lineage (NCBI taxonomy): Eukaryota > Viridiplantae > Streptophyta > Pinopsida > Pinales > Pinaceae > Picea > Picea mariana. The sequence goes on along the minus strand of JASDQU010108476.1, from coordinate 219,636 downwards.
GTACCTATCTTTCACTGTAGCACGATTCAAGTCCCTGTAGTCTATACATAGTCGTAAGGATCCATCCTTCTTCTTTACAAAAATTACCGGTGCGCCCCAAGGTGAGACACTGGGCCTTACTAGCCCTAAGTCTAGTAACTCCTTCAACTGCATTTTCAATTCACAAAGTTATGGCACCGTCATCTGATATGGAGTCTTAGATATTGGTTCTGCACCAGGTTTTAGCTCAATAGTAAAATCAATCTCCCTCTTAGGAGGTAACCTTGGTAACTCATTCGAAAAAAACATCCTGAAATTCTGACAATACCGGGTACTGATCTAATGAGGGTCCCTTCCTTTCATTCACTACTTCCACTACATAAAGTCAACACCCTTGTCTCAAGCATCGGTTGACCTTTATAGTTGATATAAAGCGTAATGACACTTTTCTCTGTACACCTTGGATCTCTACTGGTTTTCCTTCATCATCTACACAAAGCACCCTCTTTGCAAAACAATCTACCAAATCTCGATGAGATGCTAACCAATCCGTTGTAGTGATTAGGTCATATGCCCCAAAATAAGTGACGTATACCTTTAACCTGGTAGTGCACACTCCTAGGTCTACTATACAGTTATCGACACTGGGTCCTACAGCTTGTTTTTCCCCCGAAGCCATCTCGACTTGGTTAAAGTCATCGTGTTCGTAGGCTGCCAACCCACTCTTTTCTAATGCAGATGGTGAAATGAAACTATCTGTTTCACTAGAATCAAACAAAATCTTAACATTGACATGATTTAGCGGACCTGATGACACTACTACTGTGGACTGATGTTTGGCCTGGCGGTTACTAACCGTTGTGTAAATCTTGTGGCTGCTACTTGATCTCCCCATTGGTGCCTTTCCTTCTCTATGCACAAACCCTGATTGTAACTCCGGGTAGTTATGCTGGTAATGGGGTCCCCCGCACCCCCAATAGGTGACACCAGATTGAACCTGTGCATTGTTATGTGATTGCCTCCGAAATGAGTTCCTTCCCCTGGAACCCCTGCCCCTACTAGCTGTTCCCTGAGATGGTCCTAGGCCTGTCTTCACCGTTGGTGATGAACGAGGTGTTGCACTAGATGTCATTGAAATCCTTGTAGCTACTGTCCTTGGCACGAACCTATTACCATATGGTGGTGTCCTTGAGCCCCCTCCCCTAGGAAATGTCCTCGGGGTATTTCCTACGAGTCCTGGATCATGCAGAAATTTCGATCTTGTACCCCCAGTTAAGTTCATGTGTTCTTCCACGTATCGCGCATTTTCCACCGCCTCTGCCACTGAAGACGGTTTCCACATCCGCACGATAGCTCTTATCTTCGGGTTCAATCCATAAATGAAGTGCTCTGCCTATCGTTGGTCATTGTCCATATACCAAACATATTTGACTAGTTCCATAAACCTAATCTCATATTCTTCTATAGTTCTGTTTCCTTGTACTAAGGCATGAAATGCCCCTATCTGTTGTTCCTCGTAGTATGCCGGTAGATATTTCCTTCGGAACCTTTCCTGGAAAAGTTCCCAAGATACTGTGTCTAGGGTAAGGTGTAGTTGTCTTTCCAAGCTGCCCCACCAGTTCAAGGCACTGTCTCTTAACTGAAAAATTGCGATCTTTGCCCTTGAGTTGGACGCATAGTCTCTTAAGGCAAAACACCTTGTCATGCCTTCCAACCATGCTTCCGCGCATTCACTGGCGCGACCTCCGACAAACTCTGGAAGTTTGATCTTCTGCAATTCTCATGTGATGTCTTCAGGTGGAAGTCCTCCCCCTGAATCCCTTGATGCTTCTAGGTTACCTATTCCAGATGGTGGAGGTTCCACTTTAGTCCCTGCTGGTTGGCACCCCTTTAAAGTCTCGTTAATGGCTTCCAACGAGCGCAGTATGAGGGATAGCTCGGGCGATGGTGGTGGTGGTGTTGGTGGTGTTGGCGGTGCCCATGATGATGATCCTCTGCCTCGACCCCTTCGAGTCCTGACCATCTCGTATACTTTAACCTGCATCACCCCAAAGTTGTCAGGGTGAGTTCCAGGACATTTCAAATTGGTGCTACTTAATCTTAGAAACAGGGTTAGGCGTAAGTTTTCTTTACTTGTATATAAACAGACATTACTCCATTAGGGGATTGGCTAGGTTTGGGTTAAGATTAAGCATCTAAGCTTGGTTAACATTGAACTTTAAGGTAGATTAACCTTACACTTAAATAAAATAATCTATTTAAAGTTATTATTACACTAATTTAACCCAAATTAACCTTACATTAATTTAAACAAACTTGACCTTATTTATATATAAATTATTTATACTAAATTATTTAATTTATTTTAAATTATTTTTAACACTTTAAGATATATATAAAAATAATTAAATGTACACACAAGGATTCGGGCACGCATGGGTTCCACGTGCTCGTCTGGCTTCCTCAAGCTCCCTCGTATATAACCCCCAATTCTACACCTGTCAGATCTTCGAATCCCTACGCATCCTTCTCACTCACTGAGACCCTTCTAGCGTCATCCTTTCTCCTCCATAGATCTTTCTTGCTCTGTTCAGAGGTTTCCTGGATCTCCCTTGCCATGGCTCACATCCTCACCGTTGTTCTGAGCACTTCGCTAGCGCTGGTTATTGTTGTATCTATTCCAGTTCATTTTGCAGAAACAAAGTATATTGATGTGGTCACTGACAAGATCCAGGACTTGAATCCCAATCTCTTTGAAATGTTGGGAACCAATCCCCTGTCTGTACACTTTTGCGGAGTTCACCCTGAGGTATGGTAAGAGGTACGATTCAGTCCGCCAGCTTGTGCACAGATTCATTACCTTCGTGAAGAACGCTGAGTTGATTGAGTCAAGAATTTGCATGAACCTTAATTATGATGTGGTAATGAATGGTAATTTCCTATTATATATATATTTTTTTTGCAGTGCGAACTAAAATTCTTTGCTTGTAATTCCAGCTCTATATGGATTTTGGTGTTCTTCTTTCGGTTAATTTCTTTTGTATAAAAAAAATTCATTCATCTATGTATACCTGTTGTTATATGTGCATATATTTTTATATGGGTATACAGGATCGTTCAATTTCATCAACCAAGCCAAAGCGGCTCTTTGGATTCCCCCCGGGATTCATTGGTCAATATTCGACCCTCAGATCTTTCCCATTTCTTCATGGCCTCTGCCCCGGACCGTGCCCAAATTTCCCCTTAGGAATCTTGTTTATCGGGCTTCAGGGTTTCGTAATCCCCAATGTCGATAATTTCTGTTCCTTCAACTCCTGATTGCCGATTCACCGATATGGCACTTTATGTGCTAGCCCTCCAGGCTAGACATCCCTCTCATATGACTGTTGTTCCATGTGACCCCAGCCCTATCCTTCATCGGAGTTTCGGGGTTCTAAATATCGAACCTCATAAGTCCTTAGGACTCGCGATTCCCTGATCCCCGATATGCTCTTAGTGCATTAGCCCTCCAAGCTATGCCCGTGGTCTCCACGGCCTCTCCTTGTGACCGTAGTCTTATCCCTTATCGAGATTTTGGGGGTTTCAACACCCTGATACCCCTGTCCATGGGATCCGTGATCCCCGATATGCCGATGCACTTCCTTCAGACTTTATCCCCTCCTGGATATGTTCTGGGCCCATACGACCCTTTCCCATGTGACCACCGTCCTACTCTCTATTGGGATTCGGGGTTTCGCGACTTTCGATGTCATGAACCTTTGCCCTCGCAATCTCCCGATTACCGATCTACCAATGCGGTACTTGTTTGTTAGCCCACCGACTAATCTCTTGGCTCATACGACCATTATACCATAAGGCCATAGCCTTGTCCCTCATCGATGTTTCGGGTATCGCAATATCGAATTGCATGAACCCCGTGTCTATGGGATTCCCGATATCCCGATATCCTGATACGCCTCTTCCTTGTGTGTTCAGCCCTTTTTGGCTATGCCAAAGTCCATGTGACCGGTTCTTATGTGACCATTGCCTTATGGCTCCCCATCGGGGTTTCGGTCCTCCTCGAGCAAGAATTTCATCACTTCTAAAATTTGCGAAGCCATTTCTTGTTTACCTCTGGACAATGAATGGTTAAAAATATAAATTTTCAGCGCCCCCTTAAAATTTTATTTAAAGTGGGTTATAACTTTATCTTTTGCGAGTTAACTGTTAATGAAATCAGGATTCAGGGTTTTCCGTAACAAAGAATCATGAAACCTCGATCTCCGATTTCACGATGCAATTAAGGCCTAATTAAATCATTAATTAATTAATCCTTTTTAACGAAGGTTTAAGAGTTAATTTAATTACGTTGGGGTTTCAGAGTTCTCAGTTTCGTAGTGCGTGGACACTTTTGCCACGAAACTCACGATGTCCTGATACACGATGCAATCTGCCACCTGTCCACCGTTGACCCTTCCGTGGGCCCCATTATCCCTCGGCCCATCGAGAAATCGCGTTTCGTGATTTTGTAGTGCATTGATACTTTGTCCACGAGATCCACAATTTCCTGATCTGCGATGGTCCGATGGACGACCTCCTGTCGGGACTTCCTCTGATGGTGCAGATCTCTACCACGCATCCTCTAATATGAATGGTCCCAATTTCCTCCGGGGTTTGGGACTCGAAAGGTCTCAAGTTCCTTGTCCTCAGGAATTCTGATATGCCGATTCCTGACTCTGCCCAGGTTGCTGACACCTGTCCTCCACTAGTCCCACCTGTGGCCCACACAACTCTCCTGTCGGGGTTTCCTTCGATGGCGCAGATCTCCGACTTCTCGAGATCTACTTACACATGTACTCCAAAATGAACGGTTCAGATCTTGTCAGGAAATCGCGGATCGCGATTCCATGTGACAAGATTTATGTGTTCTTGAAAACTCTGATTCCCCAATTCCTGACTCCCTCCAGGGTTCTGACACGCATCCTAAATGCTGGAAGGTTCATATCAACTATCGGGGTTCACTACTTTACAAATCTAGGAGCCTTCACTTACCTGTACCCCGATGACCAAATCCCGATCTGGTGGTCATGTGACATGTGTCCTCCTTGAGATCCTACGGCTATGACTCCTCCACCGTTCCGGAGTTCTCCTGGTCATAGATCCTTGACTCCTGAAGCTCCGGAATACCGATGAACTCTCGACTCCTTGCCACCTGTCCCAACAGATGGACGGCCCAGATCTTCCTGGGGTTTCAGGGTCTCAGTTGTTGAAAAACACTCGACCCCAAAATTCCCGATCCTTCAAATCCCGATGGGAACTCCTATGCAACTTCTATCCGATCCAACGACTGACGGATAACTAGTCCATGATTCGACGGTTCACGGCCCCTGGAGCTTGGAATCCCAGTGCGACCATAACCTTTTCGCTTCTTCGATAGATCCAACGGTTGATGGGATCCGCCCGAGATCTGACGGCTCAGATCCGTTCTTCTACATAATAGACATATCTCCTTTGGGATAATGATTAGTTACATGAAACTCTACGCGGTGTAGAAATTTCTCTCTTTGGCACAATTAAAATTTATATTGGTCTATTGTTCTTGATATTTTTACATTATTTAAAATTTACCGAGACTAATACAGGAAAGTAGTTTACACACTTCCTGCATCTCTTCCGAATCCCCTTTTTCCTTCTGCGCGTTGGCAGTTCCTCACTTAGGTAAGTTTGAGATGAAGTAGACCTTTCCCAGGTCTTGCGAATATCCTCTTGCATTTTATTTGGTGCAGTTCATGTAGTTATCGAATCTTACCAACTTCAAGCCTTAGACAGAAGTTTTCCCTCGATATTTTCGTCGATTTCAAGTGTCAATCTTACTCGAAACTTCATGGACAAGTATTGCTCAAATAAAATTATATTACCATCTCTCTTTTCATGCTTAATAGCTTTATCATGTTTCTTCAAGGGTAGCCATTTTGTGGGAAGTGATCCTTCAAACTATCTGGTTTGCTTCCATTTATTTTAAAGGGCGTTCCTTTAAATATTCAGACCAAGAGTGTATTATCCATTCACGATCCAGTTAAAGGGTATTGCCTAAAGATGCCACTTGTGATATATGAGATTATTTGCTTGGGTGATGTAGGGGTGCTACCTGTATATTTTCAGATACTATATCATTCATATTGGGTTAAGCTGAATGTTGCTTGTCATAATCTATTAAAATGCAACTGATGTGTTTTTCTTACAGSTTAAGCGTGGCTGGAGTTAGCGTTTGGGGTTTTGGCCCTTAGGCTGAGATTTTGAACTAAGACGCTCTGATACCATGTGTAACAACCATATATATCTAAACATCATTAAGTTTCATAAGCAATTTATTTCATAAACTGAGACARTAACTTCATAGTATAATATTGATTTTCATAACAACAACTTCACTAACTTAGATTTATCAATGAATAATGATTTCATCACATAATGAAATAAATACATAACTTAACAAATAACCTGGTTCTGATGCTAATTTTTGTTGCCTTGCTGCTTTGTTGTTGCCTTCCTACTGCCTGATGCACATACCAACCCTGCCAAAAACCAAGAATAACTGCCCAAACCTACTGTCCTCCCTACCAACTAGGAAAACTACCTAGCTCCAGGATATCTATGGATATCCTAGCCCCCGTGCCCAAAACTTCTAGCAACTCGGTGCCTCAACTGATCAAAGCCACAGCCAGAAACTCTTTGCTCACATCAAATCTCATAATCCTCACAGAATCCATCCTCTGTCAAATATCCCTCATGTTCCCCTCCTTTCCTCCCTGATTCCCCTTCACCAACTCATGCAGTTACTTCCTCAACCACCACCGTGCCTGTCCCTTATCCTTCCTTTAATGTTTTATCTTCTCGGGATTCATAGGCTATCCCCTATTGCATATGAAACCATTTTATATCATATATCATTGATCTCTTAGATTTATTTCTCAGGTCATTAAATGTGATCTGTAGTTAAATTATTACTTAGTTAACCACAATTATATCCTTTAATTAATTAATAACTCACTTTATTAAGATCATTAAATCATCTTTGTTTAATTAATAACTTGTTACCACAA
>JASDQU010108476.1:182568-194353 GCA_032191745.1 Picea mariana | reverse complement strand
TAACTTCATAGTATAATATTGATTTTCATAACAACAACTTCACTAACTTAGATTTATCAATGAATAATGATTTCATCACATAATGAAATAAATACATAACTTAACAAATAACCTGGTTCTGATGCTAATTTTTGTTGCCTTGCTGCTTTGTTGTTGCCTTCCTACTGCCTGATGCACATACCAACCCTGCCAAAAACCAAGAATAACTGCCCAAACCTACTGTCCTCCCTACCAACTAGGAAAACTACCTAGCTCCAGGATATCTATGGATATCCTAGCCCCCGTGCCCAAAACTTCTAGCAACTCGGTGCCTCAACTGATCAAAGCCACAGCCAGAAACTCTTTGCTCACATCAAATCTCATAATCCTCACAGAATCCATCCTCTGTCAAATATCCCTCATGTTCCCCTCCTTTCCTCCCTGATTCCCCTTCACCAACTCATGCAGTTACTTCCTCAACCACCACCGTGCCTGTCCCTTATCCTTCCTTTAATGTTTTATCTTCTCGGGATTCATAGGCTATCCCCTATTGCATATGAAACCATTTTATATCATATATCATTGATCTCTTAGATTTATTTCTCAGGTCATTAAATGTGATCTGTAGTTAAATTATTACTTAGTTAACCACAATTATATCCTTTAATTAATTAATAACTCACTTTATTAAGATCATTAAATCATCTTTGTTTAATTAATAACTTGTTACCACAATTAATCCCCTAATTAGTTTTACTTTATAATCTTTAAACATTTATCTAACTAGGGTCGTTACACTTCGTCACTCTCATCTGAGGAGATGTCATCATCCTTGGAGTAGAAGCTCTTTTTATTGTTGAGACATCTCTTTTTATAGTAACAGTTTTCAACAATATGTCCTATTCTACCACAATTAAATCATTTGAGAGGAGACTTACCTTTGTATCTTCCACTTCCTTTTTGGAACCTTCTTAGGAAATTTTCTATTTCTTCATCAAGGTCATTATCCTTGTCTTTTGTCTTATTTATGGCTTTAAAGGTTGCTTCATTGTTTGCTTGATCACTTTCTGTACCTGCTCTCATTTCATATGCCATAAGAGTCCCATGTAATTCATCCATTGTTATTTTAGTCAAGTCCATAGTTTCTTCAATGGCAGAGACCTTAGCATTATACTTCAAGAGAAGTGATCTCAACACTTTTTGTACAACCAACGATTCATTGAGATCTTCACCTAATCCTCTGATAGCATTAACAACTTCATCAACTCTAAAAAGATAGGTTACAATATCTTCCTTTGCATTCATCTTCAAATTTTCAAATTCTTCTCTATGTCATCGAAGCTTGATCTGCTTAACTTTTGGATCACCTTCATAGATATTCTTGAGTTTGTCCCATACCTCTTTAGCAATTCTGCATCCCATCACTTTTCTAGCAATGGTTGGTGCTAATGCTGCTAGAATAACATGTCTGGCTTTTGAATTACAACTCATAAGATTCTTCTCATTTGGATTGGTTGGAGCATTATTTTGGATTACATAGCCATTTACAACTAGGTACCAAATGTCTACTCCCAAAGCCGTTAGGTAAGTTTTCACTCTATCACTCCAGTATGAATAATTTCTTCCATCAAATTTTTGAATCACATTTGAAATGTGCTCATGGTCATCCATCTCTGCTCCAGATTTTCCTTCCAGTGGTTAAACTGTTCTGAAGGCAACCTGCTCTGATACCAATTGTTGATATTGAGAGGGGGATGAATCAGTATCAAGTACAATTTAAAACATTTTTCAAATTATACTTAAACCATTCAACTATATTTAATGATAAATTAACAATAGTATAAGAGTTACACCAATACACCACAATACACCATGCACAATATATGAGAAATAATCAATAGTTATTGTTCAAGGGAAGTAATGACTTCCAGAGGTAGCTATAACTTCCAAATGTAAAGGGAGGGATAAACCTCCAAGAGGAAGATACAATCCTCCAATATGAAGAGATATTTGAACTCTCCATTCTTTCCCCTTACCTCCACCCAAGAATATATGAGAGATAATAAAACTTTACATTAAATCATCACCATCAACCAATCATCACATAGAACCTGATAATGCTTCCTGAGACTTCTTCAATTTCTTCAATTCTTCAATTCTTAGAGTAATATGATATTGTAGATAATATTACTCAATGTATTCTCTGAAACTCCTCGAATTTTCACTCCTTGAATCCTCCCCAAAAAGAGGTTATAGAAAGAATGGTAGACTTTATCCAATTTTTGTCTATTCAGAAGACCCAAATTGTACAACATGCCTCACGCTCAATATTTAACATCAGATTTTGAAACTTGCACAAAAGAAAATAAAGTCTATAATATTTCCAATGGAAGTGGTCCCACTTCATTTGGATTTTCTATAAAAAAGTTATGACTATTTTACCTGGAACACCTGTTTATTGACTAGTTTCAGGACTGGTCACAAACCCTATCTTCCACAGATTGTATCTCCATGATTGTAGAAAATCAAGAGCTGAAACTTTTAAAAAGGGTATATTTATATGTCTTCTCAATACCATAGCGATTTCACCATCTGAATCGTTCTAGAAAAAAAGTTATAGAAAAAATGGTAAGATGATCTGAAAATAACATACCTTAGAACACATCACCAAAAGACTTCATCCTCCCTTGAAATCTGGCCTTCTTTTACTTCTTATTCCATCTAAAATTTGACCTGTATCAAAATGAATGTATAATTATGTTTATTTGTACCATTTATGTCACTTCCTTTTAATATTAGGGCCGACCTGACACTTTCTTATTTTGTAATTATTTTCTGTAATTATCTTTAATGCCTACATGTACAATTCAATTTTTCATCTTCAAAAATTTATTTCTCCTCAACCATGAGGATCCACGTGACATGCCACATACCACTGAAAAAAACATGATTTATATTATCGATCCATGGGTGTTGTATCTGCATGTGCATTTTCCTTCATTTCCAAATAACTTCATCAATCTTGCGGTCCAAAACTCATGACTAGGGTTGACATCAATGACAACAACCAATCTTACAACAGCTGTCAGTCATCTACCTCCATTGTTGTCCTTGGCTGATTGTTTGACTTGCACCTTCTAGAAAGACCTCTCCATATGGATTAGCTTGCGTCCTTGTTGGTTTTTTTTTCACTGTGCCTTGACTGATAGAATCCCTACAATCATTTCAATGACCTTTCCCATTGGATTCTTGTGTTCCTATTGTTGTGGTCTCCATTGTATTGGTGTTATGGAAATGGAAAAATGAATTGATTTGATGTCTGCATTTTTGTATTGGTATCCTAGAAATGGAAAAACATTTTTGTTCGTTATTCCTGTATGCATTGTGTTGGTAATCTAGAAATGGAAAAATGAATTGATTTCATGTCCGCATTTTTGTATTGGTATCATGGAAATGGAAAAAGGTTTTTGTTCATTATTCATGTCTGCGTTGTGTTGGTAATTTGGCAATGGAAAAACAAATTGATTTCATGTCAGTATTTTTGTATTGGTATCTGGGAAATGGAAAGATGCTTTTGTTTGTTATTCCTGTCTGCATTGTATTGGTAATCTGGAAATGGAAAAACTATTTGATTTCATGTTTGCATTTTTGTATTGGTATCTTGGAACAGAAAAAGGTTTTTACTTATTACTCCTATCTGTGTTGTTTTTGTATTTACCTCAGGGATTTTATAATGACCAATTTTTGTTGATCTCTTGTATAGCTTCGAGTTTGCAAATATTTTTTTATGATAATGAATTGCCATTTAAAAACGTGACTAAGTTTGTTGTTTAAATGACAACCCTTTCTTTAAAAACGTGATTGAGTTTGTTGTTTAAAGGACCACCTTTTTTCCTTAAAAATATGATGGAGTTTGTTGTTTAAAGGACCACCATTTTGCCTTAAAAATGTGATGGGGTTTGTTGTTTAAATGAACACCTTTTTTCCTAAAAATGTGACTGAGTTTGTTGTTTAAAAACGATCCACGAATTTTCTTTAAAACGCTTGTCTGAGCTTGCTATAAATGCCCACGATTTGGCTATTAAAATGTTTTCCTAAGCTTGTTGTATTTACCCACAATTTTTTCCATTTTGATGTGACTGAGTTTGTTGTAAATGACCATGGATTTGCCCAGAAATATTGCCTGAGTTTGTTGCTTAAGGAACACACTTTTGCTAATTAGAATGATGACTGTATTGTTGGTATGCCCATAATTTTTTCCTTTAATTGTGGACTGTGTTTGCGTTGAATGCCCATGAGTTTGCTTAATTGTTGATTGTGCCTCTTAAACTAGAAAAGACAATATTTCTAGATAGCTAACTAGGCATTCATACTCTTGAGCCTTACCTTTACCTAGCAGCGTGTCTAGTTGGCATAGTTGGATTGGAACAACTTTTCTCCCCCTTTTTTTGCAGTATTAAATATTGTTCTAGGATTTTTTCATTTGCATCGATTATAGTGTCCGGTTCTGGATGAATTAATTAAGATAAGGCCCTGTCATTAATTCCTTTAGATGATTATGGTAGTAACCTCCTTTAACATTTATGACCGTAAATCTTATTTGCTACATATGGAAGTAATCTCCTTTTTACATTTATGGTAGTAAATCTTATTAATACAGATGGCAATAATCTCTTTTAACATTTATGACATAAAAATATTATTTAAGACATATGGAAGTAAATCTAATTATAGGTACATGACCTTAGTTTTTCATTGAATGTATATGGCTTTATGACATTTACACTTCTTGGCAAATTCTTTTAATGTTCATAGACATATGTCATTTGGTACAGTTAGTGTAGATAGACAATGTGTGGCAATTTAGTTAGTTAACAAATGTTTCATTGTTGCATTCTTCCTTAAGGAAGTTAATGTTGTTAATCGATGTCAATTTCTAGTTATATTGAATTTGAGATTAGTTTAGATTTTCCCTCTTAGACCTTATTAATGTTTAATTGATATTGTAATAATGTAGATTGATTGTAATAATGTCTAAATTGTAAATTAGGCTTGTGAATCAGATTTGTTAAGGACTAATGCAGAATCGAAACCTATGAACAATTGGTAGTATTCGCTTGCTAAATTTTGATTTGTGGTTAACGCTCATTAGTATATAGTGGTCGTCTAAATTGGTAATTAGACTCTCTAATTTAGAACTATATATCATGTTAATTTAGGTGGTAAATCAGTGACTTCGTAATATAGAAGGGTAAGGTAGATATGTATTTAACATTATTTTAAACATTTTAGACCAGATGAATGGGTTGGGTTGTTGTGCAGTCATGTAATAGCTTGCATTTTCTTGTTAGCGTCAGACTACATCTTTTCGACCCATTGTTGGGGGTGTGGGTGTGGTATTTTTGTCTGTGGGATTGTCCTGGCATGTCGAATTTTTATAGAGTCTTTGGTCTAGATAGGATGTGTTGTGACAAGGTTGTCTACACATCTATCACCTAGGGATGACATAATTCATGATCAGGGGATCATGGCACAGCCAATGGGATAGCACCAAACAAATACCTGGCCGAAGTCAGTGCAGGTGGTGGAGTGTTGTTGAGCATGGTAAGTTTCTTGGACGCATGGGTGGAATTTATTCATGCATTTGGTCTGTGCACCTTAAGGTTCTAGTCTTGTTCATCAATGTCATTGTGTCGAGAACAGGAAGTTGTCCCTTAGTGGGTAGGCATGTCTTGATTGCGTTGGGCAGGAAGTCATTCCTCGTTACTATGTGCATGTTTTGCCCAGTTTCTCTTGTGCCTGTGCGTGATGTCATAGTAGCCTATTGCCAGGACTATGTGCTTGTGTTTGTTGTCAGTGGTGTGGTTAAACTGTTGTCATCGTCGCCTTCTTTCCTAAAAACACAGAAAAAAAAAAAAAAAAAAATTCTTCGCTTATCGTCGTAATGATGGGGTCATTACATATGGTAACAGAGCATGGTTCAATCAACAACTTCGAATCACTATAGGTTTCTTTGATATGATTTGACTATAATGTTTCTAATTAAGTTGAATTCTATTCATGGAGGTAATCATGGTTAGAGGATGCTACAGAGGCAGACGACACCTCCAGTAGCATCCACGCCTAAGGGGTCTAACCCTAAGGGAGACAAACAAGTTCTCGGGCAGAAGAAGATAGCAGTGGGTGATGTGGTTGGTATGATGAGTTCTTTTCAGTGGATTTCTGAGGCATTGATCAGCCATTTGGATGGAGATGAGGCCAGGGTGTCGAAACCCCCTAAGGGTTCACCACGGGCTCCAGTCGGTACTAGTAGCATTCACCACGAACTCAAGAAGGTCAAATTTCCTGAGTTATTTGGTGCCCCGAATGGTGCAGCCATCGAGGCATGGTTGGGGATTATGGCGATGTTCTTTGCACTTTGCAACTATACCTCCAACATGAAGGTCCGCATGGTGGTGTTTCAACTGAAAGGAATCACTCTACTATGGTGGAAGATGTTTTTACTGCAACTGAACATGGGCGTCGAGGACGTTTCATGGGAACTGTTTGTGGAACGGTTCTGAGAGAGGTACCTATTAAAAGAATTCATTGAGTGTCAGCTCAACAAGTTCAATGCCTTAAGACATGGTGGTCGTACGGTGCCCAAGTACAAGGCCCGTTTTATGGAGCTGCTCCGGTATGCTTCGCATCTTAACATGGAGAAAATTAAGGTCAACAGGTTCATGTTCGGCCTTAATGGCAAAATAGGTGCAAAGGTTAGAATTTTGATGCCTAAAAACTTGCATGATGTCGTCCAGAAGGCCCTCATAGTAGAGGAGGATCTTATCAGTAGGGGTCAGAGTAGAACTCCAATGAGACCAACAGGGAAGGTATCATCTGGTGCACAACAGCATCAGATACCAACCAGACATACACCAGGATATCGTGGCTTCTAGAGGGGATCCACTTTCACTACACCTCGGAGACCAGCGCCTTAGCAGTAGACACCTTATCAGGGACCAAAGAATCAACATCAATGTCGACTACAGCAGCAACAGTTTAGGCATGTTCAGTAGAACAAACCAAGATTCCAAGCGTGTGGGCCGTCATATTCTACTTCGGGTACCAGGAGTATTGGACTAAAAAAGGGGTGTTGGATGTGTGGGGGGGCACACTACCAGCGCAACTGCCCTATGGAGAGGACTAGAGCATATGGATCATTCGGACCCACTACCGTGGAAGATTTGGGCAAGGCCCATCGGATTCATGCAGCGGTGAATAACCGCTAGGAAGAGCGCTAGTCGACTATGCTCGATATGTCAGGTACCATCGCTAACCAGACCCTTAGTATTTTGATAGATCTCAGTGCTACCGAGAGTTTTGTTTCTGGTGCGGCGTTAAAAATCATTAAGGTAAAGGCATTCAAACAAGACAAGTTTAGCTTTGTAGACATGGCTTATGGAGAAAAACAGAAGGTTGGAAGAAAGATTATGGGCTGTATCCTTAACCTGGGAGAGTTTGTCACCAGGTCCAACCTGTACGTTATGATATTAGGATCTTATGACATCGTGATCGGTATGGACTGGTTGGAATCGCATGAGGCGATACTCAACTGTAAGATGAAATGATTGAGCTTGGTTGATGATGAGGGACAGAAACACGTGATTGTAGGATGAAACCAAGGAGTTTCCTTGAGGATCATATCTTCCTTCTAGCTTTAGAATAGCATGTGCAAGGGATGTAATATTTATTTGATCCTTGCGTTAAATGAGAAGGGAGTAGCAGAAGCTCTAGAACACCTTCTGGTGGTGACAGAGTTTGCAGACGTCTTTCCCAAGGAGTTACCTGGGATGTCGCTAGAGAGGGAATTGGAGTTTACTATAGGCCTAAAAATAAGGACTGAACCCATAGCTAGGATGCCTTATCGGATGTCTACCCCAGAGTTACAGGAGTTGAGAGTGCAACTGAAAGAATTGTTGGACGTAGGACTGATATGTCCAAGTGTGTCACCATGGGGTGCGCCTGTTATTTTCATATGAAATAAGGATGGGTCGTGGAGGCTCTGCATTGACTACCATCAATTGAACAAGGCCACGATCAAGAATCGATATCTGTTGCCAAGGATTGATGGTATGTTTGATCAGATGAAGGGTGCGACGGTGTTCTCAAAGATCAATTTGTCATCAGGGTATCACCAGTTATGGATCAAGGAGGATGATGTCCCTAAGACCGCCTTTAAGACGCAGTTTGGACATTAGGAGTTTATGTTTTTACCATTTGGACTGACAAATGCCCCAAGGGTATTTATTAGTTTGATGAACGGGGTGTTTCGCGAGTACTTGGACAAGTTCATCCAAGTATTCATTGATGATATTTTGATTTACTCTGGGATGATGGAGGAGCATGATGAGCACTTTCTCTTGGTACTACAATGTCTACGAGAGAAAAAATTGTATGGGAAGTTGTCCAAATGCTCATTTTAACGATCAAAGATTCACTACTTAGGGCATGTCATCTCCAACGAAGGTATCAGCATGGATCCAACAAAAGTGGAGGCTATTATGGAATGGCCTGCACTGACGAATGTCACAAAAGTACGTAGCTTCATGGTTCTAGCAGGATACTATCGACATTTCGTCGAGGGATTTTCGAATATAGCTAATCCGATCATGGAATTGCAGAAGAAAAACAAGAAGTTTGTTTAGACCGAGAAGTTCACAGAAGCATTTCGTAGGCTCAAGGAGTTTTTGACAAAAGCACCGATACTAAAGGTCCTTGACATGGACGCGGACTTCTTGGTATGCACTGATGCATCCAAGGAAGGCTTGGGCGGATTCTTGATGCAATATTGTCGAGTGATATCTTACATATCAAGGAAACTGAGAAGGCATGAGGAGAACTATGTGATGCATGATTTGGAATTGTTAGCGATTGTATATGCCTTGAAGGTTTGGAGACACTACCTTGTTGGATGAAAATTTTAACTAAAGACTGACCACTGTAAACTACAACACATATTTATGCAAAGCGACCTGAATGTGCGACAATGGTGTTGGTCGGAACTACTTAGTGAGTATGACTTCAATATTACTTACATAAATGGAACAGTGAATCGAGTGGCAGATACATTGAGTCAGAGACCATGCATCATTTCCATGTTGCCTTTTAAGACAAATCTAAGTGAAAAGATTCTAAATTTACATCGTGACGATGACTGGTACAAATAGGCCGAGGGTTTTATCGGATAAAACACAATGATGGTACCAAGATTTGAAGGATTCACATTTGATGACAATGGATTACTGAGGTTTAAAAATTGAATTTACGTACCACCGAACGATGAGTTGAGGAGATTGATCCTAAACGAGGCTCATAGAGTAGTGTACATGGCTCACCCAGGAGTCACGAAGATGAGGGTCGACCTTAACCCTTATTCTTCTTGAAGGGAATGAAGGCATATATAGTCAATTGTGTGCCCATATGTCTAGAATGTCAGTAGGTAAAGGTTGAACATAGACATCCAGCAGAATTACTAGAGCCACACGCTATTCCAGAATTGAAATGGGAGGTTATTTCGATGGAATTTATTGTTGGATTGCCACTAATGGCAAGGAGAAATGACTCAATTTTTGTAGTAGTAAACACTCTGACGAAGAGTTCTCACTTTATTCTTGTGCGTATGACATATCAGGCACCTGACATAGCTATATTTTTCATCAGTGATATTGTGAGGCTGCATGGCATGCCTAAGAGGATTATATCCGATCACGTATCGGTGTTTACTAGAGGATTTTGGACGAGTTTCCAAAAGGCCTTGGGAACCCAACTTAACTTCATTACTGTGTACCACCTGGAGACTGATGGGAAGACCGAACGAATGAACCAGACCTTGGAGGACATGTTGTGCATGTACGTGATGGAACAACAAAAGAGTTGGGAAGAATTCTTTCCACTGGTGGAATTCGCTTCTAACAACAGTTACCAAAGAACCATTAAGATGGCGCCTTTTGAGTTTGTTTACGGGTGACTATGTCGGACACCTTTGAGTTGGGATCGGCTTGAGGATAGGGTGCTAGTGGGACTAGAAGCGATCTAAGAAATGGAAGAGCAAATGAAAAAAATAAGACAAATGATTAAAGAAGCACAGGATCGACAGAAGAGTTATGCTGATGCACATTGTGTCGACCATAGTTACGAGGTTGTTGATTGAGTCTTATTGTAGGTTAGACCACATAAGATTTCAATCAAGTTTGGAAAGGGAGCTAAACTCGCTCCTAGGTTCATTGGACCTTTCAAGATTTTGGAGAGAAAGGGGCCCATGGCCTATCGACTAGCCTTGCCTGATTCTTTGAGGCATATGCATGATGTCTTTCATGTATTTGTTCTGAGACATGAGTTCCTTGTAGGTATCATATGAGGGGCCACTCACGGCTGAGCCAATCTGCATCCTAGATCATCGTGTTCGACAACAATGGTGTTGAACATTATATCGGGTCAAGGTGCAGTGGGACAACTATAGTCCGCACTCAGTGACTTGGGAGGATGCATATATTAGTGATCATACACATGTTATTGACATGAGTTCCTTGTAGGTATCAGATGATGGGCCACTCACGGCTGAGCCAATTTGCATCCTAGATCATCGCGTTCGACAACAATGGTGTCGAACAATATATCGGGTCAAGGTACAGTGGGACAACTATAGTCCGCACTCAGTGACTTGGGAGGATGCATATGATATGCGCCAACAGTTTTCATTTTTGTTTGATAGATAGACTTATGATACTGTGTTACACATTATTTGGCACTTATACTATCAAACTTCGGGATGAATCTTAGACCAAGAGTGGGTGTATGTAACATCCCTCTCTTGCGCACTAAGCAAACTTATTATTTGAGGACACTTGCTCGCAAGTGATCCGGATTATTATGTTATTAAAACATTGATTTTGATTATGAGGCATTATGGGTTGATGTCATGTTGTTTTGTTGCATTGACATAGACATGTGCTATTGACTCGGTTTTAATGAGTGTGCAGTATTTCAAACCTCAAGGATGTAGAGGCATCGATGGAACCCCTTGGACTCTGGATCGAGTTGGGGAGTGAACTATTGGGGCTTGATTGTTTTATATGTGATATTAGTGCATCTGATTAGATGATATGATTATGGATATATTTCTAACATGATTCGTTGATGGTGCAGGCTGGTGATAGCTTGCTGACCAGACTCACATGTGGAGTAGAGGGGTCACGTAGGACTACTAGAGATGTTGAGGAAGAGGTGTGGATAGTAGCCTTGCCAAAACCTACTAGCACTCCCACCATCACTCGAACTGTAGGTTAACGATTACCTAGTTTGATAGGACCACGATGTTGTGAGGACAGACTGTGACAACCACTCATGATGATTCTAAGGGGCATGCAATAACGCAGGGGCCTTATTCCGTAGAGGCCCTTAGTATCCCATAAGTTCACCTGGAGGAGTATTGAATCTAGGGTTTTTTCATGTCTAACAAGTTAGTCAAGAGGTGAGTGACACCTTTGGAGCACGTGGTGCATCCTGAAGGGAACGTTGTGCAAGAAAAATGGAAAGAGGCAAGTGGCACCCTTGGAGCACGTGGTGCGTCCTAAAGGGCACGTCGCACAAGGGAAATAGATGAGGCGAGTGGCACCCTTGGAGCACCTAGTGTGCCTTGAAGGGCACGTCACATTGTTAATGATAAATGAATGAACCTAGATGGCCTTAGGAAAAATAACATGATAATAATTTTGTTTAAAACAATTTCCCTAACAAAATGTTGCCCAGCACGAAAATTAAAGTCTAG
>JASDQU010108476.1:159767-177826 GCA_032191745.1 Picea mariana | reverse complement strand
TAAAACAAGGAAAAACTATGTGTTATCTTTACAATGAACTTGAAGAAAAACTATACAAGATTAGTGAATTGTTGAGAGATTCACATTCAAGTATTAATTATGTGTATTAATTAGTTTCGTCAATGTTTATTGTGTTCGCTTGAAAATTGCCATTGAACCATGGAGTTGTACTGAAACTTGCTAATAAGTTTTCAATTCCATTGGAATTTACATCCATAACCCATGACTAATTTTTTTGTATTTTTTCAAAGCTAAGAGGGGAGACAAAGATAACAAAGGAAATGAAAAAAAAACCAACCACACCTGGGTAGATTTGGACATGGTAGCAAGATCCAGGGCTTTGATCCTCCTCTACTCCTTCACTTTACTTGCACAAACAAAGAAAATTGTTAGGTGTGGTGTGCATATGGACACAAAATGCACCCATGGTTGCTTAAAAAACAAGCACAAAAGGGACGCGTCCAGGTTCCTACCAATGTTCCTATGTGACACGCTAAGTGGACGTTTGGGATTTTCCAAACCTTTAACATCACTAATGCATGCATGTTCCTAGGAACATGCACACATTCACGTGGGTACATGTTCCTAGGAACATGCACGCATTCATGTGGGTGCATGTTCCTGTTGACCCCCTTGCCACTTTTTTTCCTCCAACTTTGTGCACACATCGATAAGTCAACCAAGATGAATTTTATAATAGGACATAACCATTGTGGAATCTTACAATCCAACATAACCATTGAGGAACATCCCAATCCAACATGTCGTTGAAGAGTCTCACAATGTGACATAATTGTATATAAAAGTTGCAATGAGACATAACCATTTAAGAATGTAGCAATTTGACATAAGTCAACCATTTCCAACCATAGATAAACATGGAAAACCATAGTCAACCCAAGTCGAACATGGTCATCCTAGTTAAACATTGTTAAGCATCGTCAACAATACTTGAATATAGTCAATCATTGTCAACCATGTCCAACCTAAGTGAACCACGATGAAAGATAGTTAACAATCCCCAACCAAAGTCAATCAAAATCAAACAAGGTGAACCACAATAGAATATTCTAAATATTACTATTTTAATTCATATCTTCCTAGAGATAAAAGACACCCATGCTAAGAGTTCGTTACTGCAATGTGGTAGTGAGTTTTAAATAGTGATTGAGAAAACTCCATGTTAAAATGTAGGTTATTACATTGATTTAGCTGTGGGGAGATCAAACAATAGCATGTAAACATATACATATCAAAATGGATTATCTAGTTGGTTGCAACATTTTCAACCATGTCCAACCAAATTCCGCAAATGGATTATTGAGTTGGTTGTAACTTTTTCAACCATGTCCAACCAAAGTCAACCATGATAAAATATAGTTAACAATCTCCAATCAAAATCAAACAAAGTGAACTGCAATAGAATATTATAAATATTTATATTTTAATTCATATCTTCCTTGAGAGAAAAGAAACCCATGCTAAGAGTCAGTTATAGCAATGTGATATTGATGTTTAAATAATGATAAAACAAACTCCATGTTAAAATGTGAGTTATTACATTGCTTAAGTGCAGTTGTAATTTATAACTTTATTTAGATCAACATGAGCATTATTAATCAATTGCTACTAGTACTCATGGATATAAGTCATAAATTAATGACTT
The DNA here is from genome assembly GCA_032191745.1 of Picea mariana. Lineage (NCBI taxonomy): Eukaryota > Viridiplantae > Streptophyta > Pinopsida > Pinales > Pinaceae > Picea > Picea mariana. The sequence goes on along the minus strand of JASDQU010108476.1, from coordinate 176,160 downwards.
ATTCTAAGTAATTAATCTAAAAAATTATAGTATCTAATATGTTTAAATTAAGATGTAAACATATTAACATATACCTATCAAAATTAAACATGTAAACATATACTTATCAAAATGGATTATCTAGCTTGCTCTAGCATTTTTGAATTAGGTGGTATTTAGCAGTTGTAATTCAGATCTTTCAAGAGATCAAACAACAACATCTAAACATATACGTTTCAAATCGGGTTACCGAGCTGGCTATTCAGCTGTGTATCTAACTCTTGTAGGTTGTGCCTTTTCGGTTGTGCGGAGGGCCATTTGAATGTTTTCTATCAAAAAGGAGAATGACTTCCTCATGTACTGTGTTGATTTTGACTGATGTCTGATATCTTAGATAATAAACTTGAAAGCTTTAGACACAATTTAAAATATTGTCGGATAGCTTGGACCATAAACTAAGTTTAAGATACAATTTAAATATCCAAGACCAAAGGTCAATAATGATGTTGTAAACCTTTTATTTTCTAGTTTTTAGGTTAGAATCTGGTATTGTAAATCTGGAAAAAATAGCTTTTTTTTATTGTTTAAATTGCATAAATAAATAAGGAGAGCCACAGCAGCACTGACCCATCACATGCCGCTGTCTCCACCCCATCCCGGAAAAACTTTGCAAACGGCCTTCCCTACTTTCCCTCTATTCAGTTGTTCATTTATCCATTCCCCTCACTGCACTATATTCTCCCGTCCCTTCTGTTCCTCGGCAGCCATTGGGGTTTGTGGAAGTTCGAAGGGAGAGTGATGGAGATGAGTGCTCGTAGATCAAGAATGAGTTCTAGTAGATCTGCAATAATATACAAGGTCAGCCAAATCGTCAAAACAGAGCAGATAGCTCGACCATGGCACAGACTGGCAGGTATTCCTAAAGTAATGACTGGCATTAAGCGCGCCCTGTCGATGAAACGACAGCGGCCCAGATTTTCTTACCATTACGATTACGATGATCAAAGCGAGGACGAGGAGGAAATCTTATTACGGAGTAGTCTTGATCTAAAACATCCATACCTGGCGATGTCTCGGAAGGCCACCTGGCGGTTTACGCGGTGAAGGAGGAGGAGCGGGTGGAGCGTGTTGTTATTCCGGTAGGTTATTTGAAGCATCCCTTCTTCATGAAACTCCTTCACAAAGCCGAAGACGAGTTTGCCTTCAATTATCGCAACGGTGGGCTTACTCTTCCCTGCGACCCGTCGGTTTGGCCCATATCATCTACCTCTTGACTCATGCCCCCCACCATCACGATCACGATCACTTCTTCTGCTGTGTGGAGTTGGCCAGCGTTCACCGGTCAATTAGAGACGACCACCGGCAGTATTGTTGATACTAAATGTAAAAGTGTGGCTGTGTATTGATTATCCATTGAGCTTCCAACGCAATCACTTTTCCCACCCGGGGTTCGTTTAATCACATAAATGCATTGTCTGCCTCCGCACCGCACGTACCTCTCCAGATGCACTTGTTCTTATGGATGTTTTTTTTCTTGTACTTTCAAAATACGAGTAATGAAGAGGAAATAAATGAACCGCTCACGCTGCCACTGACAGCTGAACATTGTGAATAGTTTAACAAGAAAGTTGCAGAGCAACAAGGCCCTCCCTGCAATGTGGGAAATTGAATAAAAGCTGGACTTGTAACTTATGTCAAATAAATAAATACATATTATATTAATAATAATAATTTATTTTTAAGGTCTTCAAGTCAAATATCAAATTGGTGTATGAGACCTCCTTGTTTGTAAGATAAGGGCGATTTGATTGGTAAAGTCTAGTAAGGTATACATACCCTACCCCCTCTGGATTTGAACATGTGACCTCTTAGGAAGAAACACATGTTACTACGAAAGCTAAAATGGAACTACAATGTAATATCAATTTTTCATTTTAATTATGCTTATTTTGATCAGTTTTAGGCATAGATGATTTTAGGGGCTAAATTTGGTGAAGGGGCTAATTTTCCAAGGTTTTTCCAAAGCCTATTAATCAATTTTTATTTTTTCTAAAAATAATTCTCCAAATTGGAAAGAATAAAATTATTTTACCTTAAAAATAGCCAAAATTTTATAAAAACTGTATAAAATCTTTGGAAATCTGAATATTTTTACAAAACTATTTTCAAATTTTTTACATTTTGTATATTAAAAACTACTAAGATTATATTATGTTTTTACATTTTAATATAAATTTACATCCTTAAAATTATTACTAATCAAATTCATTATTTATGAATTATTAAAAATAATTTATTTATTTATTTAAATATTTTGATCTGTATGCTATGTAATACATAGTCAATTTTTCCAAATTTAGAATCGTGTTAGTATAATACATGTACCTTTCCTTCAAGTAACTTGTCATTGCACAAGTGTAAATTATGATAACTATCTAATAACTTAAGAGAATTTGATTATAACAATAATCAAAATAAATTTGTAAAACATTGTCCAACCATTTCACACAGTCAATTTCTTCAATCCACATGCTCTCAGAGATATCAAATATTCTATTAGTCCCACTAGATTCTGTGAGCAAGCCAAGAATTACCTATTGTATACAACGGGAAATCTGTTCTGGAGTGAGTGAATTTCTTCAATCCGCATGCTCTCAGAGATATCAAATATTCTATTAGTCCCACTAGATTCTGTGAGGAAGCCAAGAATTACTTATTGTATACAACGGGAAATCTGTTCTGGAGTGCGTAAATAGAGAGCCCTCGAACTCATTGAAGGTATTAAGGATTGCCAAAACGGCTTCGTTTCTCGCATTCATTTCTCACAAACTCAGATAAGTTATTCACATTGTCTGTGCCTCGTAAGAGGGGCATTCCAAGAATGCAGCTGATTATTTCTTCCATGTACCCATTTGTGAAACAGCTATCATCTGAACCAGAAAGTATAACAAATCTAAAGTTGATTTCTTCTATGGCCTTTAACTTGATTTGGGTTTGCTTTGTTTTGGAAGTTTTGTTCTTGAGTTTCTCGTGCTGCTTTCTTTTGTAGAAGAAAAATCTGAAGATTTTAGACCTGGTCAAATATCAGGGTGCTTGTCATAAAGGGTCTCAAGAGCTCTTTGATGTTAGCAATATTTGATGGAAAAGCATTGGCCAGAAGCCCTGTTGTGTAGTCTGAAGTTCTTTCACAGTAGTATTTGGATGCATGAATTCTTCTCTATCAGGTGCCAATGGTGATTTATATTCATGTATTGGAGGGTTTGGCTATGAACCCTTTTTATACTCGCATCAATTTAAGGTTATAAACCTTTTTTATGCTCGCATCAATTTAAGGGTATTTGATAGTAAACCAGAAAGCTTATTATCCAGGTTGGAAGCTTTGAAACATAAGACAGACAAAAGGGATTTATAATCGACCATGGTATCAATCTTTGGCAAAGCATCGCGGCCTGATATAGGCATTGAGGAACACTAACAGTGGCGGACATCGAAGGCTTAATATATAAACATATATGGGGTCAAACCAGAAACAAAGATCATTTTTTTATATAAAATTGTGGATTTTCGTATGGAAGAAGGCCTGGTATGACTATGTAATGATCTTGCCTTCTTACCCTATGGATATATATCAGTTGGAGTGTTTTCCATAGTGATTCATTGGGTTTTCATAATACTTGATGCATATTCTGAAACTAAAAAGAGTTTAGGTTTGGAGATGAATCCAATTTGACCTAGATGAATCAGCAGATAGTATCCTTCTAGATTTTATATCATTAGCTCTGTACTTGTATAATAGTTTAATTATATGGAAAATTAAACTATAATACAGGTATAGTTGGAATGTTAGCAGAAATCATATGACTAAAAGGTAAGGGGAACTGGGAACTGGGATTAATCTACAAGAATATGAAGGTTTTGGGAGAAAAAAGGAGCGGGAACGATGGGGTTGAATCGACTTCACAAAAACGGTCTGCCTCAAATGAAGATCTTGAACCTCCAGATGAATTTTTTGGAGGTGAAGACACAAACCCAAACACGACTAAGAGTTCCAGCAACAACACTATTGTAGAAGGAAGCGAGCGACGGAAAGAATGGAGGCACATAGAGGCAGTATGTTTATTCTAAAAGGCCCCATTTCCGTTGGACTCCTTTTCGTTCGACTCCAGTTCTCCACTGTTGTTTTATTCTTGCATTTCCAGCTCGGAACTGTACACATTAAAAGAAGATTTTGCAACCTGTAAGTCAAGTGCATTTCTTATAGTTGGCGGGGTCAATCTTTCTTCATTTTCTGATAAAGTCTACTAGCTTCCATATTCCGAGCGAACAGGAAATAATTCTTCAATCAAGCAAGTGCTTTGCAATGGTGGAGTGCTTCCTAAAAAAAGAAGGGTCCAAGCTACAGCTAGCGAGTCTCGGGATCGACTATGATGGTCGATGGTGCACGCAGTCTACTCTGTGCAACCCAGTTTTAAATACTGCGCAGTAAACACGGTACGCTAAAGAGTTCTCAAGCTTCGACTCCAATGACTTCTTCTGTCAACTCTTTAACTGTTGCTAGTTCTCTCTACCTCTCTTCTTCTTCTCTACGCATCAACTGCTTCTCTTCAGTATCATCTTTTGCATCATCGACTAACTAAGAAACTCAAACTTATATAGACACAAACTAGAAGCTAAGACTGACTCAACATTAAAGACTCTCATTAATTCGACTGACTCTTCAACCACTTAACTCAACCCGAGAAGATAGAGATCGGCTCCATTTATAACTTCATGCTTGTCGACTCACTTTTGAGTAAATGTGCGACTTTGCAGTTACAGACTGTCAGACTTTTTGACTGACATTTTTGTTGACTGACAAACTACTGACAAAATGATAGACACAAAAATCGACGGAGACTTGATGATCCAGGATCTTTCATCCGATGACTTATTAAAGAATTGTATTAAATGAGCATAAACTAAAATACACCATAAAGAAAGAAAAGCTCAAAAGGAAAGAGATATAAACATGCAATATGAACACAAAAACTTGATAACGGAGTTCATCCCAGGTCCCTCGAGTTAAGATACAAAAGCTTTTCTCAGATCATAAAACTAACATCACCATTACGTTCCTAAAAATGACTGTCTCCATGCCTCAATCCGAGCTTGACACTTTTAGGCCCAAGAGACACCCCTGTCTCGATTTTTGTGCCTGCCTCTACAATAAATGACTGAATTTTTTTTCTCAAAATGTGTGCTGAGTCCGTATGATCGCGGCCTTGGTTCTCTTCTCTCCATCCCTCGTATAGTGGAGGAAGTCCCCTTTAATAATTCTTTTTGGTGGTTATGTAATAATGAGTTGGTTGGGGCATCGGTGGGCAGATGCTATATTAAGGCTTTGGTTAGAGGAGGACCTGAGGTCGAACCTATGGCCCTCCCCCCTTTTGGGCTCGTCCATTGGAATGTTAATATACCTGGTGGAGATTTTGGTAGTTGGTTAAAATGGCGGTCCGTTTGGAAAATGTCGCGAATGGTTAAACGGTGTGGACATATGATGTATGGTATGAAACTGGGGGCTGGGGTTTAGGCCCTGACTCTTAACTACGCCGAAAACACACCCATTGCAATTCAAATATTTAAAACAGACTATATGGTTTAAGAAACTTTGTGGGCGGGCCGATAGCCCAGCCCTGCTAAATCTTTACCCTCGCCCGGAGGTCGCGAGTTCGACTCCTATTGAGTCATAAAATTTTACCAAAATCCAATCGCTGGAGGTGTGCCACGTGGAAGCCCATGACTGGGCCGCGTGGCACCATAACATTTTCCCACAAAAATGAAACTTGTCACAACCTCAATCGCCCATCTATCTGCCATCAATCATGTATGACCTTACCACGTCATCCCATGCCAAGTCAACACTCTGTCACGTCAGTTGTACGGACGATGATGTCATTCGTGTTGATGCTGACGTCAGCAGTACGGATGCTGACTAGGATAGGTTGACCAAAACTATGACCGTGAATATATTTCGATCTGTAACTCTGTTTGATGAGCCATTTGCGTCGTTAGAAATCTTGTGACGCGCTCTTCGCGATCATGTTGTTTTAACTAAGTTTTGGGAACTTCGAATTTTTTCCCTTTCTCTATCTGTTGAAGCCATTCTAAGCATCCTAAGTTGCCTCTGTGAGTTCTAAGTTGTTCTTATCCTTCATTGGTTCATTTTTGGATCACACCTTCCCACTGAGAGATTTTTGGACCACCAAAAGATTTCATTAATCAACTGGTAAGTGAGGGAAGAGTGCAACCTAGAGAGAATGAATCTTCCCTAGGGAATGCATGTCCCTGATTGTTGAACGTAGACCATTCACCTATCTGGGCCATTCCTCTGGCACTAAAAAAAGTGCAACCTAGAGAGAATGAATCTGCCCTAGGGAATGACTGTCCTACACCAACCTCCAAAACAAACCATTCTTCGAAACAACTCACAACTGTGAGCTTGGAAAGAATGATTTTCCGACGAGGCAGACTAGTCTTCTTAACCACTACTAAGAGTGACTGTCAAGAAGAGAGATTGTCCTAAACCATTCCCTATGTTAACCACAATGGGAATCGTTGTCTATGATACATCATCAATCCATCGAACCATTTTCATTACAAAAATGACCGTTCGATATGGACCATTTTCCGAACTAGAAAATGCATGTTTGTTAGAAGAATCACTTTCCGAACTGGAAAGTAACTACTCATCCTAGACCAGTTTTCAAACTGAAAAATGACTGTCCATAAGTCAATAACACATCAGTTCTCCCTCCCAACCTGGGAGTCATCTCTTCCTTTTTCCATAAGGAAGTCATCTCCACGAGCTCCAGCTTGAGTACTCAGACTCTTTCATCTTGGACAGAGGCTTTACCAAAATGTTTGCTTATCTGCTCATCTGTGGAGATATAAATATATTGGAGAACCACTTCTCTTTTCTTGACTTCATCATAGAGAATGTAATGCTTGATCTGAATGTACTTCGGTCTTTCTAGAATATTGGTTTTATCTGAAGGCTTCATATAACTTTGATCATTACAATATATCCTAGTTGAGTTCAACTCTTTTGTTTCCTGCTATCTCATAACATCGTGGCAAGGCTCAAACTGGAACATACCCATGTGGCACTTCTTCTGTCATTATGAGATCATTTCCATGGATTGGCAATCCATCATTCTGGAGTTTTGAGTAACCATTCTAATATAATATAGAAAGTTTTCACCAGGCTTCTTCTTTGCATTGGAGGTTCTCTACCAAGTTTTCTTCTTTCATCTGCATACAAGGGTCTCTTTATGTTATATCGCAAATCCTGGACGTTGCTCTTCATACGCTATTTGTTCAATTATTCCAGAGAATAGTCTTTGAATTCATCTGATGTAAACTCCAACCCATGGATATTGCGTACAATATAATGGCTCATGTAGAGGTATGTCTGGTTTACTTAGAACAAACAATCATCATAGTCTTCTCCCTCCATCTGGGAGAACTTCTAGTTTTGGATCTCGCAATTCTTTCATCCATAAGTCTTCCATATACTGGTATTTATTACAACTTTCATTTATTCTACTTGATTACTTTTAGCGAGTTCAGATTAGGCTAGTAGTCTTGTGATTCTTGATATAATGACTGGTTGTTCTGGCTTTTCTTTCTTTCTTGGAATCTTCATGGTCTTCCTCATGTTTCTCTTTAGTTCTTGGGTCCATGGTGTTTTCTATATATTCCATGCCCTGAAGATTCTAACTGCTTCCTTTCATCATAGGATCATGGATGTGGATGGACAACTAGGGATACCTTAGGGCTTCTTTTCGAAGAAGATTTCTTCTAGAGTGAAACTGAACATGTGCTGGTTTTTATGGTTCTACTATGGATATATACTTCATCATATTCAATGGATCATATGATTATCTCCCTCCTAATCCTTACTTCATGTATGAATGCATGCTCTTCTTTCGGTAATATATAATCGTCTCCCTCCATTTAGGAGAGTCCACACTTCTGCCTGCATCCTTATTGCCTTCTACAAAGTGTCAAAAATCTTTTTCCAATTTCCTCTTGATTGTTGACTTCTTTTTGTTTTTACTTCTTCTAGGTTTCTTTCTCATTTCGGCTTATCTTGCAGCTTGTCTTGTAGTCATAGTGCTAGCAGTCCTTATCTTGTTGTTCTTCCATAAGTATAGTTTCTCTTTGAATGTATGATCTTCTAAGAAATAGATATGCAAGATATGTACAGAAAACATGGTATGTACAAGAACTATGAAGAGTGTTGTTTACCTTGTCTTAGAAGAAGAAGTCTATTTCTTCCTGCTTAATCTTCTTTGAAGGTTCCTTTTCTTTGGCAACTGATTCTTTGCATGTCTCCTTCCTTTTCTTCAGCTCGGGACAATGATTCTTTTAGTGACCATACTTTCGACAGTTGAAGCATTGTATTTTTGACATATCTTTCTCTTGATTTGGCTTCTTCCTTGAATCAAACTTCCTTTTTTTCCTGAAATTCTTGAATCTTGTTGTGAAGGCTTGATCATCGTATTTATTTTGAGGTTTCTCTTTTGCACTAATCCTTGATTCTTCTTGTGCATAGAAATTCCAAAGTTCTTTGAATGTAGGATACTCCTTCCTTGTGTTCATGCTTGCGGCAAATGCATCCCATGTCTTGGGAAGACCGTTGAGTACTATATTTACCATTTTCTTCTCTGAGATGATATCTTCAATAGATTGTATTTGATCTCCTAACCGAGAGATCCTCACAAAGTATGATGCTATATTTTCATCATCATTCATCTTCATGTCACAGAGCTCATTCTTCAGACTCATTACTTTTCCAATGTTTCTGATTGAGAAGAGGCTTGTTAGGGAATCATACATCTTCTTAGATGAGTCAACATGGGAGATGTAGGGTACCAAGTGGTATTTCATAGAGTTCACTATTATACTCATGGCATTAATGCCACTGTCTTTGAACTTCTCCATAACTGCAACGTTTTGTGGTTCTTTCTCTTTTCCTTCTTCAAACTCTGGTTCCACAATCTTTCCTTTCACAATATCCAACACTTTATTCTTGGAAAGGATGAGATCAATCCTTGTCTTCCATGCTCTAAAGTTAGAATCACCATCTAACTTGTTCTCTGACTTCATAGAGTAATCCATGGCTACTTTGACTTGGTCAACCCTACATTTTGACCAAAAACTCAAACTTGATGTCTTGGATTCCTGAGAGTACCAGGAGATGTGCTAGGCTAGGGCACACTAGTCTATTTGGAAATTAGGTCAATCCCTTCATTTAATTTTCCTCAATGAGAGGATTAGGGTTTCTGCAATTGCACCTGCTAGTAACCCTAGTGACATTGCTTTTGTGACTGCTCCTGCTAGAAACCTTAGTGGAAGTTCTTTAAACGAGCTTAGTATTCTTATGGATATGCTCCCTTCCAGTGGATAGACTGAATGAAGGAGGTGTGGGCCCATAACCTGTTAGAATATGATGGATGTGCTCGTTTAACCATAGACAATATCAATATTGTCACCCAACCATAGGCTGAAGCCACCCCCGAGCACCTTAACCTTGACAGAGAATCATTCCGAAAGAAAAAACTAGGCTAGATATCCAAACAAAGGGTGGTGCACCTTTCTCCAAGGATAGCGCACCAAGAAAGAGCTGATCAAGGAGTCCAAACCATAACCAAGAGATAGTCCAAGACAAAACCGAAATTTGCTAGTTGTAGCAGTTGCAATGGCATCTCTCCTCCAAACTTGTGCACAAACTGACCAACTACAGTGCGCACAAGTGATGCTTCTGCACTTCTAAGAATGCCTCCCAAAATGAAGATTGGCCTCCTATATTTATACTAAATCTGGCAAACTTCTTGGGATGACTTCTCATTCTGGGTGCCTATTTACTTAGTATATAATATTTCCTTTAGCCAACTTCTTCTCTTGGAGGCTAATAACCTAATACAATTTATCCTCTTGAACCGACTTGTCTTCTGGGGTTATTATCCAACTAATTAGGATTTCTTCTTGCTTCCCTAAATATTCTATTCTCGTCAGGTTTACACATGGAGGTAAATACCTCCTACTACTACTACAATATCAATAGTACACAGATGCAAACTCATCAACTAAAGGTATAGAAACTTCCTCATCATAATTCGTGATCATGGGAGGCTAAAAATGTTTCAAGTTCTCTATGTTCACAATAGAGTAGACCTGCATATAAGGTGGAAGATCTAAATGAAAAACATTAGTGTTTCTTTTCTCCAATATAGTGAAGGGTCCATAATGAATGGGCTTGAGTTTTTTTCCTTCACCCTTCAATCGTTCCTTGTTGATATGAATCCAAACCCGGTCTCCAAACTGGAATTGATGTTCAACCCTATGCTTTTCATGTCAAGCTTTATACTGTGCTTGACTTTTCTCCAACTATTCCTTGACTGCCTGGTGTATCTGTTGGACCCTTTGGATGAACTTGCAGGCTTTGTCCTATGTTCATTCTTCATTCACATCGTTATCTCAACCATACATCAAGTCCAAAGTAACTTTGGGTAGGTACCCAAAACATGTCTCAAAAGGTGAACTCTAAGTGGATTAATTTAAGGATCGGTTATAATCATGTTGTACATAGGGTATCTATTCATCCCATAACTTGGGATGCTTGTTGCAGTAGCCTTGAAGAAAAAGTACCACTATTATGTTTACCACCTCTGTCTAGCTRTCGGTATATGGATGGAAAGCAGTGCTCCTGTTCAATTTGTTATCATCATTATCCACAAACTAGCCCAAAAATCCCTAAGGAATCGAGTATCTCGATCCGAGACAATGGACATGGGTAACCCAAAGTGAACCCAAACATACTAAAAGAAAAAATTAGCAGTCTGCTTAGCAGTGATCTGCTTTTTACATGGCATCAAGATACACATCTTGATGAACCTATCTACTACAACATACAAATAGTCATGACTCCCTTTGGTCATTGGTAAACCCCCTACAAAATCCATGCAGACACTTTCCCATGGATGGGATGGAATAGGAAGTGGTGAGTATAGCCCCAGTTTTCTATTAGTGGTTGTACAAGTAGAACACATCACACACGCCTTTACATATTTAGTTACAATTGCTTTCATTTGAGTTCAGTAACAAAACCTCTGAAAATGAGCCATAGTTTTTCCTACCCCAAAATGTCGAGACACAAGTGAAAGATTCTCATATTACACAGACTTGTTCACTTGTAGGAGTACATAGCTTCCCATGATGGTAGAGTAGTTTTCCCTATAGACAATAGTTTTCTACATGTGCACCATGGGTTATCTTCTCATATACTTATTTAAAATCTTCATCGATGGCATATTGCTCTACATATCTATCATGAGATAAATAAGTATTCTTCAAAATAATAGAAGCAAAAATGTGAGGTCTATAAAGCATATCTCCTACCTTGTTACTTGTACCCTTCCTATACTTGATTACCAAATGAAATTGTTGTAAAAAAACCATCCATCTATAGTGTCGAGATTGTTGCAATTTGGTATGTGCTTGAATATATTGTAAGGGCCGGTGATCTATATCTATGATTGTTTCCTTCCCTAACCAGTAGTGCTTTCATTTCTTTACATTTTGAACTAATGCATACAACTCTTTATCATATGTAGGACAATTAACAACAACTTGGTTAAAAGTTTCAAAGTGATAAAAGATAGGATTATGATATTGCATCAATACTGCACCCATGGCGTATTTGTTGGCATCTCTCTCGATCTCGAAAGGATGTTGAAGATTTGACAATTCTAATATTGGTGTGATATTGATCTTCTCCTTCAAAGTGTCAAAATATTTTTGTTGCTTTCCTTCCCACTGAAAAGTGTTCTTCACACTGGTTAACGTATGCAAAGGATTTGTTATAAAGGAAAAGTTGGGAATGAATCTCCTCCAATATTGGACTGCACCTAAGAAGTTTCAGACTTTGGTTACTCTTTGGCTCAGTCTATTTTACAATTACTTCGATTTTGGAAGGATCAATTTTCAATTGTCCTCCTCCTACAATATGACCTAAGTATACAAGTGCAGTCTTTCCAAATTCACATTTAGAAATTGTCACATACAACGTTTCCCTTTGCAAAGTATCCAATACCTTCTTTACTTGCCTTGCATGTTCATCCCAAGTCCTGCTAAAAACAAGAATGTCGTCTAAATACACAATCACAAATTCATCCAGGAAAGACTTGAATACCTCATTCATCACACACATGAAATTTTTCAAAGCATTACAAAGCCCAAACGACATAAATGACCACTCAAACAATCCTTGTTTTTTTTTAAAGGTAGTCTTTCATGCATCCTATTTTACGAACCTGATTTGATGATATCCACTATGCAAATCCAACTTAGTAAAATAAACATCATTCTTCAACTGATCAAGTAAATCATCTATACGAGGAAGAGGGTATTTATTTTTCACCATGATTTTGTTTAAGGCCCGTTAATTGACACAAATTCTCCATGTGCCATCTTTCTTTGGCACCATCATGATCAGAGGACCACAAGAAGATGAACCGGGGCTGATGACCCCTTGATCCAATAAGCCCTGTATCTTCTTCTTGATCTATGTCATATCCACAACTGACATCCTATACACGCCCACCTTAAGAAGAGAAGAATCTTGCTGAAGATGTATCTCATGTTGGATTTCCCTCTTATGAGGTAATCCATCTGGTTTTTAAAAAATACCATCATACTTAGAAACAAAATGAATTAATTCTTTTTTATGAGATAGATCACATCCTTAGAAAGCATCTGATGTCTCGACATATTTCTCTCTTACGACCATGAGTACATATCTCTTATTACTGGTTACGAGTCTTTTCATTTGTCCTACACTAAATGTCATATTTACCCTCATGTTGTGTGATCTAACAATATATTCCACTCCCCCCTTAGTAAGGTGGTATTTGTTTTCATGACAAAATAATATTGATTTTCTATCATAAAGATAAGGACTCCCCAACACTATGCCACATATATCAAGTGGTACAACATCCAAATCCACTTCATCAATCAATTTTGAAGAAATAGCAAATATGATCCTACATTGTTTGGTGACATTAAGTTTTTCTTTATCACATACCCAACCAAGAGGATAAGGCTTTGGATGTGGTTTCATTACAAGGCCAATCTTCTTGACAAGTGCTTCAGATATTAAGTTCACTTGGGAAACCAGATCAAATAATGTATCTATCTTAGTATGTTTAGATACAACTCATATATGAAATAACTCATTCCTCTTTCGTTCATCAACATGAGATTCATTATTGGAACTTGAACTAGCATGAAGGGAATATTTACCTTGTACTCCTACCACTGTAATATTTACTTCATCTCCTGAATTATAACCAAGATATTGATGCACTGTAGCAACGGTTTTTATCTTACCCTTTCCACCAAACTGTTTCAGTTTCTTTTCTGGATGCAGTTTCCAACAGTGTTCTTCATCATGATCGCTCTTCTTGCAATGAGTGTAGGATGGTTTTCCTCCTCCTCTCATTACTGTAGCAGTCTTCTTGTCCTTCCTTTTGAACTTCTTGAAAGTCTTTTGTGGGAAATTGGAAGGTTTCTTTGTGGGATCTTCTTGAACATGTTTCCCCCTAATCTCAAGGTGAGTGGCTTGCACACAAACTTCATCAAGACTAGTGGGGCTAGACAAGAGAAAATTATGATGAACATAACTGTGAAGTGTGCCAATATACTTCATGAAAGTTTCATAAGAATACAAAGGAATGTTCAATGCTAGATCTTTCTTCCTAAATTATTCTGCGAAACTTTGTATAGTTTGACCTTTACTTTTCCTTAAAGTTTTTCATTCCATCATTGCTTTATGTAAATACCCTAATGGAAAGAACTACTTCATTATCTCTGATTTAAATTTTGACCATGAGGAAAGAATATTACCACACTTACTCATGTCCTGAATCTTTCTCTCCCACCATATGAGAGGGATGCCTTCCAACCGAAGAGAAGCCAGTTGCACTTTAACTTCCTCTTCATCAATATGTTGAAAATGAAAATATACTTCAACTTGTCGAAACCAATTATCTAGTTTTTCAGGATTAGCATCTCCATTAAACATAGGTAAAACAAATTTAATATCAAGCTTCAATAATGGTTTCTTAAAAGAGGCTTTATGGCTAGAATGATGAGAATGATGAGAATGCTCAGAGGAATATGAACTAGAACTTGAAGGTGAATATGGAGGCTCAGGAGGATCTCCACGAGACCCTTGGTTTACCAAAGCATCATCATTTGTATGTGCTTCCTTTTTATTCTCTTTCTTCTTCATCATTTTCTCGTAATCTCCATGCACTCATTCGACCATTTCTGACATGCAATAAAAGACCATGTGAAAGTTTTTCTCATGTTCATCACGCTTGTCCTCTTCTGCCATTTTCTTCCTTCGGTATCCACGACCAACTTCGAGATTGAAAGTTTTAAGAGTTCCTTCACCCTGCTTATTCTTGACCCTAGTAAGAATTCATACTCAACAATTCAATTAAAAGATGACTGCTCTGATACCAACATGATCTGGGATCATTTCATTTGGTGACTTATTAAATAATTTTATTAAATGAGCATAAATTGAAATACACCATAAAGAAGGAAAATATCAAAAGGAAAGAGATATAAGAGTGCAATATGAACACAAAAACTTGATAAAGAATTTTGTCCCTAGTGGACTACATCTCTAGGTCTTGCCTTCAAAAGGGTAGACCTTTTTATTAACTCCATAAAAGAATTGGGAAAAACGGATAAGCATACCTCAATCTGGAGTTAAGATACATAAGATTTTCTCATATTAGAAAAATAACATCACCACTGTGTTCATGGCGTTGAATAACCTAAAAATGACTGTCTCCACGCCTCAAGCCGAGTTTGCCACTTTCAGGCTATGACTGCACCCTTGGTTCTCGTCTCTCTGTCCCTTGTACACTGGCAGAAGTCCTCGTTTATAATCCCTTTTGGCGGTTACGTAATAATGAGTTGGTTGGTGGATCGGTGGGTGGATGCTATATTAAGGATTTGGTTAGAGGAGGTCCCAGGTTCGAACCCATGGGCCTCCCCCCTTTTGGGCTCTTCCATTGGAACATTGCCATATCTGGCAGATCTTTTGGAGATTGGTTGAAACGGTGGTTCATTTGGAAAATGTGGCCAATGGTTAAACGATGTGGATGTATGATGTGTGCTATGAAACCACAGGTTGGGGCTTAGGCCCCGACCCTTTACTCCCCCGAAAACACACCCATTACAATTTAAATATTTAAAACAGACTATATGGTTTAAGAAACTTTGTGAGAGGGATGGTGTCCGGGCCCTGCCAAAGATTTACCCCCACTCGGAGTTCGCATGTTTGACTCCTATGGAGTCATAAAATTTTACCAAATGACAATAACTGGAGGGGTGCCATGTGGCAACTCACTACTGGGCCACGTGGCAACATAACATTTTCCCACAAAAATGAAAGTTGTGTTGGGTATGTGTTATACTGTTTGCATGAGTAGTAGTGTTTGTATGTTGCACCAAGCGCGTAGGGGTTTAGGAGCAGTCCCCCCCTCAAAAAAAATATACCTTGGGAAACGTGTCACATATTTAGGTGGTTTTTCGACACATGGTGTTTTGTCAATGGTTTTCTATTTCCGGTTAAGAAATTAGGGTTGTTGACTAATCCAGGTCATTGGGTTAGGGTCTTGGATGTCGATGGATCCTATATGAATATTTTATTGTAAACAATGTATCACTATCAATGAATATATAATATGTTGGTTTTCTCGGTTTGGGTTTCCAGGGGAAAAATCTCTGTGTAATGTTTGTATTTTTCATTGTATATTTTCTGTTCTTTTGCTGAAAATATTTTTGCAGTAAATATTGTACAAGGTTGAAATCTACATTTGGTATCAGAGATTTTTTGGCCTTAGGGGGATGGCTTTGTGGTAAAGGGTTTGTCTCAGGACTGTGATAAGCCTTGTTATAGTAGGAGATCTGTGGTACTGATTTTTCAGGTGAAAATCAATGGCAAGCAATTCGAGGATGGAGATCGAGAAGTTTAATGGGAAAAGTTTTGAGTTGTGGAAGCTCAATATGAAAGGTATGTTGCTAGACATATATCAGTGGATCGCAGTAGATCTAGGTACTGCACCTACTGGAACTTCAACAGATGACTGGAAAAAGTTGGATCAGAAGGAAAAGAGCACAATCCAATTGTGTCTCTCAGATTCAGTATTACTGAATGTGTCAGAGGAAGCTACAACCCAGTGTTTATGGAAAAAGTTGGGGAAGTTGTATCAGTCTAAATCCCTAGTAAATAAACTATTCCTGATAAATAAGTTGTATAACCTGAGGATGAGAGATGGACACTCGGTGG
>JASDQU010108476.1:116735-137980 GCA_032191745.1 Picea mariana | reverse complement strand
TTGTTATTTTTTTAGACAATAATAAAAGAAATCATATTTTGAACTAATAGTTTTCTTTTACACAACATTTATTGTTATATATATATATATATATATATATATAAACTTTACATATCAAATTAATCTTATTACTTTAAATATTTTCTCAATATTTTTAATATAATAAATAATGTGAATCTTTAATGACTTTTTTTTACATACTCAATTTTAACCATTTGTTTTTATAAAAAGGAGGTAATAAATACCTTAAAAAGTAAATGCCGAACTTCCATATACTAAATTAAATTTATCAATACAAATTGATAATATTGTCATAATAAATAATAAAATAAAATACTAAATTACGATCCTAAATTAATAATAATATTGTCTTGTAAATCCTTTTGTCAAATTACGATCCTTGTCACACATTAAAGCAAAACAAAATGTGCTTGCAGTAATTAATATGAATTTGAAATATACATGAAGTCAATTTAGAAATTCCCGAAATATTCTTGGATTGTACGCCTAGGAATACTTAGAGACTGATCCATTATCGTAAGTTACCTTGATCATAGGCACCATTGGTATTTCCTTTNCTTAATTGAGTACCAGAAGTTTTTTTTGGTTGGTAAAGTGTTTTAAGATGTATTTTACAATTATAAAAAGAATTTGAAACACAAAAGATGATGTCCTATACAAATACGAGGATGTACATTTGATAGAGATATATATGTGCCATTAAATATATACTAATTTCTTTTTTAAATTAAAATTTGAAAAAGATATATTTAAGTTATAATATATATATCTATATATATATATATAGCTTGAGTGGGCCTAATGGTTAAGGACATGTGTTTCTTCTTAAGAGGTTACAAGTTGAAATCCAAAGTGGGGTAGGGTATGCATACTTCCGTAGATTTTACTAGTCAAATCATTGGTTAGAGGGGGATCCCTTGTCCCAGAATAGTTTCCTTCACCGTATCACATTCACTTATTATGGGTTAATTTCTAGATTGTATTTATACCTGATTCTCCATCATATTGATATCTACCTTCTATTCATTTGTGTAGGTAGGATGTTATTATTATTATTATTTATTTATTATTCCAATTCAATAAACTTGAGTACCTAACAAATCAATGTTGAATGAAAAATTTGTATGAAAACAAATGACATACCACTAAATTTAGAGTGAACATCCCTGGGCACCGACACAACAATGAAACAACGAATCTTGGTCAACTTACTCTTTATCATAATACCATTAATTTTCTATGTTTTTTTGGCTACTGATCAACATATTGAATCCCAATGCCACTCTTTGAGTTGTGGTGGGGAATAGTGAAGCTTTCTTTATTTATGGATTTTATTATAAGGCGTTATTTATAGCTTCTACTATAAGGGGTTATTTATCGCTTTGGGTGTTGGCCATACAACATGATGGCAAAGAAACCAGAAGAGTAGCTAGAAAAATGAGTTATTTGCTCATCAACAGGTAACCTATGCACAAGGAGTCATAATGAAAACAAAAAGAATTAAGTGTAATGCAGTGATTGTAATGCATGTAACTACACCTCAAGTCAAATGGAAATCAGTTGAACGTCTAGGTTCATTGTAGTTATTATTGGAGATTCCTACGATGAAGGCCAAATTTATGCTATGCGACGAAGAAGAAGAGGGTCACATTTTTATGCCTCATTTTGATCATCCAAAAGTCATCATAGGACAAGGGACGATTGCAATGGAAATTGTACACCAAAATCCAGGCCCACTATATGCAGTATTTGTCCCTGTAAGTGGTGGATGTCTAATTGTTGGTATTGTTGCTTATATGACTAGAGGTATGGATTATTGGTGTGGAGATAGAATATGCAAAAGTGAAGGAACTTTATTTGTATCATGAGAAACAAGTAATGTTGGATCATGTAGGAGGTTTTATAGATTGGGGTTGTTGTGAAGGTAGTACAAGAAGAAATGTTTCGGTTATGCAGGGAGTGGATGGGATAGTTCTTGTCAATCGTGATGCTATCTATGCATATCTACTTTCAATATTTTTATGTACAACATTTATTAGATGCCTTATTTTTTGCATCCATCCTCTCCTAGACCTATCGGTCATGTGGTTCCAACCGACATATATTCACTGAAACGAGTCACCTTGACTCACAAGTGTACCCTTACTCCCTTCTGATCAACTGAAGGACTGGTTTCAACTCAGGCTTCGATGACATTTTATCATTATTATTAATTAATTAGATGAATCGTGATGCAATATCCATTTGGAAGAAGGATGAATTTCTATGAGAAAACAAATATTTAGAATTTAGGTACTATGGGATGGTAACTTCAACTATCCCCCTTTTTGTCTTTTTCCCACGGTTAATTTGGTAGGGTTGTGAATCCGTCAAATGCACCATGAACAATGCAAATCAATAATCTTGTTTCATACTATCATTGAATGTAGTAAATACACTGAGATCGTTCAGTTCAAATTGAGATCTAAATAATACAAATTTTGAAAGCATTTTATTTATTTATTTATCGGATTATTGTCACACTTAGAATTATTTGAGTGACCAAGTTGCRCTTCTAGGTCAACCAACTTCTCRTTCTAGAACTAGTGGGCTTCATCAATGGGCCTTTACTCCGACTATACTTGAAATGATTTTGGATATGTGGTCTGTTAGAAAATAATATTTGACATATCACATCCTTTGGCATTCGTTGGAAAATCAGTTACAAAATTTTTATATCGATCATCATGGAAGGCTCTTAATTGAGGTACTGGTTATCATATTGGCTATTGTCTTTCTCTTCAAATGATGATGGGTCATGTAGGAGGTCTTGCTAATAATACATATAGTTTCTCTGAGACAAATAGGATTGATGAAGGTACGAACACAAATTGTAGCTCATTCTACTACCCATCCTTTGAAGAAACTTAAGCATTTTGGAAAAGAGTTGGTATACTTGTCAATTTCAAACTCAAATGTCTTGTTCTCTGCTAAAATGACATTATGGGTGTACATATTCTCTGCTAGTCATGGACAAAATGGAAATTGGATCAATTGACAAGTTTGTCTCAAATTTATTTCTACAATCACTTGTTAACGTGACTTACAAAGACAACATCATGGCACTATTGTAGATATTTTGAACTACCAGTATACTCTATCAAGATTATATCTCTTGTAATCAGTAGCGTTATTGTGTTTTTTTTTAGCATTTGTTTTCTCTTTGGAGAACGATCTGAGATGTCATAAAAATTAACCATGTAGAATGATTATCCGTTGGGTGTACATACAGATCAAGAATCTAAATGAAATCACTCATCTTGTAGCCCATTCAAAGTACAGATAAGATCACATTTATGATGATAAATGATCTAATACACTAAACACACTTTATTAGAATGGTATTATGGATACTGATATGAGATCCCAAATCAACATCTTTGAGGACATTGCAGATTTGTTGCAGATTTGTTCTTATAAAAATTGAGAATGGAAGAAAATGAGTTGTTATAGAGTTGTAAATGCACCATTATAGATATGTTTTTGCGTTTTAAGACACACAATATCTAGGACTCCCTTTTAGTGAAGGGATTGCACCAGTACTTGAACAGACTTGAAGACCGTTTGGTAGCTAATTCTTAAAGACGTAGTAAAATAGAAGTAACGTTACAATGTGTGGTTGATTCCTGTAGTTGTTTTTGGAAAGAAGATGCTTCACCTTTTCTTTTAGTGCTCTAGTATTCTGTGGTGTTCAAAGGTGCTAATTTCCAAATGACATCTTGCAGATAAATTGATAACTTAACACTCTATATATGTTTGAAGTACAAAATAGGATTTATACCAAGAGGTTAACTCTATGGAACCACTCTAAATTACAAAAGAAAAATAGTTTCAAAATTTTTATTGATTTCTTTCTTGTGAAAGTGCACAAAATTGAGAATGGACATATTTTTGGAAGAATAAATCAAATGCTTCGTACTAGCTAGACTCTTGAATGAATCAACAGTACAAACACCAACACAAAATAAATATTCTACTAAATCCATCTTAGGTTGGTCATTATTTTAATACGCTCTTACTTGTTTCTTGTATGAGTGGGGACTATAAATTATACATGTATACAACTATTGTATCTCTCACTAATGTAAACTACAAGGCGTATATGTGTACAAAAATATTTAATATAGTTACAGACATACGTTAAAGAATGATGATAGGTTAATCGTCAAGGAATTACAAGTTTAAGTTTATAGACAATTCATTTGATGAGAATGGATCTGGCTCAAAGATCAAGGCGTAAATCATTATACAACAGGAAATAATTCTACATATAAGAACACGATTTAGATATCCATTCGTTGGGGTTTAAAACATAACATCCACAAATAAATAGACCAACATTCCATGCTCAATTTAAAGAGACTAAAATTTAATTTACTTATATAATCAACATATATAGAATAATGATCTAAGGAGTTTCAAGAACCAGATAATTATAATTTTCAGATTTTAAATTTTAAGCACATCAGAAACATACAATTTACCTTTAGAGAAGAAGTACACAAATTTATACACAAAGAATAAATGAACTTTGAGTGAATTCAAACACACCAGAACAGAACTTTGAGACGGCCGAGGGGTTGGATTCACCACATGTACCATGGCTAAATTTGGGGATGATACTTCTAGAGAATCATAGATATTTCCTAGCATTGCTAAGTGTTAAATACATGTTGCAAATCTTTGACATTGTATGGCCCTTAGGGTCTTAGTTTTCGAATTTCACTATGATACCAAATGTACCACCCCTCTACAGGATGCTAAGTAATTAATCATTAATTAAATAAATACACAATAAAGATTGTTTTAGCATAATTTCATTGATTTTCATTTATACAATTCTTCTACATTTTCTCAATTATAAATAAAATAACATGATGAATTAAGTAATATGTTAAATTTAAGATTTAAAACTTCAAACATAAGCATATAAAAAAATATATCAGTAACAAAATACCACTAAAGAATACCTCCTCCTCGATTTGTCAAAGATCGCTAGTTGCAATGTAGTCCTGGGTGTAGTAGGAAGATGCTTCCAAGCATTCATTTTCTTTTCACTTGCCGAGAGGGAAGCCAAGTAGGATCCTAACTAGCTTCCTAGCTCCAAGAAACCTTTCGGCTTCTTGGTTCTCCATGTTCGTGACTCCAAGAACAATAAGCACATATACTCTAAGAAGATCATCCCAATAAATATATCTTCTAAAAATTATCCAACCTCTCAACATTCTCTCACATATATCCTCCCTTGCTCACCACTTCTTATCCCTATTTATCAAGTTTCCATACACCCTTCCCCAAGTGTACTCAACCAACCTCATTATTAGCCATAAACCTCTCTTATCTAGGTTTTTGGGAAAAGTAAAAAAAAAAAAACGAAAATATAAATGAGTTGCATTAAACAACAATAAATAAAATGCAAAGTCTTTCTTCTCATGCTAGCTAATAAATGAAATTTGACACTTTTCCCAAAAATGTACATAAAAATCCACCATGCTCATTTAATTCATCATACCAACGATCAGTCAAAGTCAAATAAGGTATTTAATGCTTCTAGATATTTTGTATGCAATATAATTTACATAGTCAATAAACATTCAATTAAACAGTTAATAATCTAGTTTAATAATTAATACATTAATTAATTGTACTAGTGTACATGTGTAGGGTATGTGTGCATAGCTAGAAGACACATATCTCATGCATGTACTGATGAAAAACAACCACTGCTTCTAGTGCATAGTTCCTATATGATCACACCAAGACATGTAGGACAATAGATCAAGTAATGCATGATTTAATAATCTTAAGAACAAAATTACACCAATTCATCAATAACTCATTATTACACTTAAAATATCAATAGGAAATCGAAGGAGGGTTTTAAACATGGTAGGAACCAAGTGAGTAAAAAACAGTGGCATTTCTAATCCCGAATCAGTATTCTCAATTAACATCGACATATCATTTCTTCCTAACCTACTTCCATCTTCCATCCTATCCTTTCCTTTGTTGGACTAAGATGGAGCGTCAACTATATTGACCTATCTTCAGATAGAGCCCGTAAGTAGAAGTGTTACAAATCTCAACCAAGCTTCCCCAGCAGGCAACTAGCAGTTGCCATCACATTTCTTGAGGAGTGTGACTTCACATATCCCTCCCACGACTCTAGGTTTTGAAGGATAAATCGTGGGAAATTCCTCCACCCCTCCTAATAGAACTACGGTCAACACCTTACATCAATCCATAATGTGCAAATGTTGTTCTTAGATTCACGTCACCAAACAACCACTCTAGGTAAGTTGAGTGTCATGCCAAAACAACACTTAACATAGATCATAAAGATAGTTCAAATCATAAATTAAATAATAAATAAAACTTATAGCATACATGATCTTCTTGGTGTCTACAACATCTAAGTTACCTAAACACTATAGTCATTTGGCTATCACATAGCTGATCAACCTGTAGGTTAGTTCACACCACAAATTTCCTATAAGAATTTATATTTTCATTGATGTTCAATTAATAAGTGTATGTATATTTACATCATGTGTTGCATCTATTATACATTCACAACATAACTTGAACTGGCATCCATGTACCGAAATTCCCCATTTTAATTTTCATGTTTAAACAATCAGATAAATATCTTTGTTATGAGCATATATCATGTAACAGATAATAAGGTCTAGATGTGCGCATCTCAATATCTAACTCAATCTAAATAACTCCAAATAATCACTAAGTATTTAATTATTAAGATGAGTAAACAACAATGTTCTAATTTCCTAAGGCTAAAATATGGGTCGTTACACAATATGGTATCTGAGTTGAAAGTTATGGCTTCCTGTAAAAGTCACATTCACCCTTTTTTATTTTTGCAACAGGATCTTGTTGAATTATTCCACAACCCTTTTAAATTGGTACAAAATTCAAATTCTGCACAGGTGCTTCCTTCTATCCATTTTCCTTGTGACCATGGCTCTAAACCAAAGGCTCATCCACTCTAAGAAACTTTCCTCGGTATTCTTCTACACAAGATATCATTCCAAAAAATTACCACGAGCTTGTTTCACATTAGGCCCTTCGTTGTTCTAATCAACCCCTTTTTTCTTATCATGAGACCGACGTTAAAACCAAGTCCTCCAGACTTCGGCCTTCGGGATATTCTCCCTTTTCAACTTCCAACTCTCCGAAAGTAAAATTCATTGAAACACTTATATTAAATCCACTGCTAGAGCCAATGGTCACGATAACTCACAGAGGATCTTAGATCAATAGACCACATGAATTTGCTACTCCAGGACTCTAGGACATAACAACTCTCAAGTTGTTCAATTTCCCTAGAATGGTACCTGCCAAAGCGATTATAAAGTGATGATGACCGCTTAATGTCGTTTAACGCCTCTTCTTACACTATCCTTCCACTATTTAATACAATGACCATGACTTAATCAAGCATCGGGATGGACATCCTTATTCATTTCAAGACTTCAGTGCTCCGTGACTCAAGGACATTACAACTTTCGAGTCGTTCAACTCCCCTAGAGTGATACTTGCCGAAGTTCTTACACCATCGTTCCACTTCTTGATCTAACAGTTGAGAAAAGTCCTAAAGGAATATTATATCAACGGTCTATGTGAATTCGCGACTTCGACCTTCGACACTTTTGTTGGTAGAGATGTTGGACATTCTTGGAGGCCATAATCCCAGAGATGACATGGCATATTGATGTCACCTATGGTGACATGGACCCTTGGTATGTGCACTAAGTATCCCTCAGAAATGGACATGTTAGGGCCCAAAATACCCTAAATTCATGTGAAACGTGTCCCTGGAACCCCTTCTACATGGCATAAGACAAGTCATCCCCCAAATAGATGATCCACATTCCTCCACTCCAGATCTGACTGCTTGTGTGATTTCAAGAGCTACATCTTTTCACTTTGTGGCTTTATCATTTTGTGGCTTTTCCTAGTCTCCAGTAATTGTTGAAGTGGTGAAGTTCCGAAGTCTTAAAACTTCACTATCCTTCCACTCTGAATCTACGACTCACATTACTCCCGTACTTCCTAGAATATTGGACGGTTGAAAAGAATTCGTGACTTCTGTGGGATTTCATGCTTCTTCCTTGTCTCCAATAATCACTGAAGTGGTGAAGTTACATAGTTTTCCATCTCTCTCTTGGCTTCGATCAACAACTAACGATTGACTAGTTCGATGCGATGGTTGTGGCTTAATCTCTCCTAGCCTTTGGCTTCACCTCTAATCGATGATCCTCATTCAACTGCCTTTTGATCTAACATTCCAAAACTCCCTGATTCCACGGTTGTGATCGCTACGAAATTCAAAAGGGGATGGTCATGATTCCACGATCCTTTACAAAGGATTTATGTTCTACATGATGCTCTGGCTTCTACAGAATCTCTGCAATGCTATGACCCCTAATATTCAATATCTCAAAGACATATTCCTTCATAAACATAGCACCCTTTCCAAGAGTTTCAACACATACCAGTCTGGTGTTTCAACCAGAAGCTCTAATACCAATCTGTAATGTACCCAGCCACCCATAGGATGGGTACACTAACTCAAAACTTGCTTCTGAATTAATTTTGATTTATGATAAATTTTTAATTAAAAAATATGCATGAAATAATCACATGCATAGATCAAGATTCATGCTAGAACATAAAATAAATGAACCATATGTCATGCACAACAATAACCAACAAGAATGCATATCATAGATATGAATTTCGTAGATAAATAAATACACAACGAAAATAAATATACAGGTAAATGAAACCATGACAAAGATATTTTATATTTAATGAAATGAATCACCAACTCGCTGCAGACCAAGGATGTTTCACCCAACCATAGTGATTAAAAATATAATCAAATGCCTAAAAACTAGGTAATAGGAAATGACATCTAAACTCAAACTTTTTCCTCAATCAAATGCATCGATCACAATGAGTAAGCAAGGAAAGAAATGAAAAGGAATGGGAAAGAATGGTATTGCAAAAAGACAAAGTGGAAAGAAGTGGAATCTTGGATTGATGTTCATTTAGTTATGGTGCTTGAGAGCATCTAAACAAACAAGGAATGATTTCAAATCATGAAGGATATAAGAAATGAGTGGAAATGTGTTCTATAGTAAGAATAATAAGAAGCAAAACACACATAGATTTGTGAATAATAAGTAAACTTTAAAATATATGTTTTTTTGTTTTAATGTATACATGTAAATTCAAATGTTCAAACAAATACTAAAGCTTTGTTTTAATATGTTTTCACACAACTGAAATGAAGTTGTAGTGAATGGATTGAGATGCCTAGATGAAAGGGAAATTCGATCAATGAAGAAACACAATTAAAAGGGAATTCAATGGTAGATGTGTATATAATGGAATAGGCATGACGATCTTTGGTTTAAAAGAATGTGTTGGTTGAAAAAAGAGACACCAGAAACATAGTACTCTTTATGAGGATTGAATGTGGGAATGTGTGGGTTTATGAAAGCGATTAGAGGTATTTTGAGAGCTGTTTGGAAAGTGTATCTTTGTATAAATTTTAGCAACAAAGAATTAGTAGAGTGAACAGATAAGAAAATAAAAAATCAAAGTGATGTGTGAAGTAATTGAATTGTTCGTCAAGTCGTCAATAAATTCAGAGACATAGTAGCGTGAAAACTAATGAATTGAAAGCATATAGAAAGAGATTGAACTAAATAAAATGCAATATACCAATACCTTGAGTGAAAGGGTGTTGATTTGAGTTGTATATATTACAAATGAATTTGCAGAATACAAACTAATTGCATAATGCAACCACACAATATATGACTTTCAAACTAAACAATAATGCAAGAAGAAAAGAAACTAAACGTAATGCTAATATACAAAGAAAATAAAATATAGCAACACTTACCACTCTGAGGAGCCCTTCCTAGGAGGTTAGTGTTGCTAAAAAGACTCAAATCAAATGGAGATGGTGTCCAATGTTGCAACAACAATGAATTCTTCATTGAGATAAAAAACGTTGTTTTTTACATGGCTAACAACTCCTTAAAGATTTCTGACAAGAATAAATCTCTCATTCAAAAAATATTCATGAAACTAATGGATCTTTCTCATAGCCATATGAGGATTATTTATACATGAAGAATCATTGAGGAGTGGATGCGACCGAATCCCAATGCTCAGATTTCAAATTTACATTTTTAGGCAGAAATCCCAAAAATCTGGGTTTTATTGTAATTTGGGCAGATTCGAGTTAGGGATCCACCCATATCTTCCAAACCAATTCGAAATTTGAAAAACATCTTCCGTGTTACTCATTTTTTGATTTTTAGTCAAAACCCATATCTTGAAATTTATACATCTGATACCATATGCAGGGAAATCAAGGCGCAGGTTGACAGTTTGAGATTTTTACTATTTTTTACAGAATCATTCCCCTTGAGTTGGATGCCCACATGTGTGAGCTGTATGAATTCTAACTCACATTTCCACATGTAGACATCTTTCTGGACAAAACCCATGTCCCTAATTCTCCTCTAGAAGCATTCCAATTTTTTTTATTATAATCCAGTACGAGACGATTGTTGATGCTGGTACTGGATGACCTGGAACATTTTGGTACCAGATGGTTTCTGGAAAATTCTAGTACAGGATGAGTTTAATTGCGAGTAATGGATGACATGGAGTGTGAGTACCAGATGACATGAAGTGTGGGTACCAGATGACTGTGCAGGTACTAGTTGATTGCAGAACCTTCTGGTACCAGATGACTTGGAGTACGAGGACCATATGAACTCTAGTGCAGGTAGCAGATGACTTCCAGTTTGGGAACATATGTTTTGGACATAGAAACATAGGATTAAACCATCATCAAAAAAACTATTGTATAATCATCATTTTAATCACTAAAAATATGGTAAATTATGTATTAACCACATCGGATGAATAACAAGAGATAATGGAGGTTTATGGTGTAATTAGGGATATATTATTGAAGAAATGTGGGGATAAGGCGTAATGATGAGTGTATTTGTATGGTGAAAAATATCACAAAATTGGATCCCAACACACCCCCAAACCCAAGGATTTGCATGTCCTCATGCAAAAGAAACTTATGATACTCTGCTTATATATTTATGTGACGTTGTTTTTTTTGTGTAGGTGTTGGTTCTTATGGAGTGACACTTTGGAAACTATCACACATTGAATTTCAAACAAAAAAAAAAATTATCATAAAAATGCAGGACAAATAGCGTATGGGGTATCACAGTGATGGTGAATGGTGTGCATGTGGAGAATGGTTTATAAAATGATGGTGATGGTGGTCGTATGAACTTGGACATCTTTATACTTTATATCTTATATCAATTTTAAGACCAGTATTTACTTTGTGGCTCTTTTTTGGATAAGTAACAATAATTTCATCCTCTTTGAGATGACCTAATAATTCCTTATGATGTACAAAAAGAAGACAGTATAGATGTTTCTTTGTATTTTTATACCACATATTTCCTTTTCATTACTTGTTCTTATCATCGAAGTATATGGTTCATTATGACAAGTGGAGTGAATATGAAGGGTTTACTGAGTAGTTGTGATAATCAATAGTGCAGTGTGGAGTGGGTAATAGTGGTTATGCATCATGTTTTCCAAGTTTTTAGTAAATTAAAAAGATTTATACCAGATTTACTTCAAGTTACCCTTGCTTTGAATTCTAATGCATGTTGAAGTGGAAACTATGAATAACATGATGAAATGTCTGTAGAATCATGAGGTAGACTGCTGAAATTTGAAGATGAAGAGGAGCAAGGATGAGAACTGATGGATATCTAAGAGAGAGTTGATGAATGCTAATCTGTTGAGATTCCTTATGCTTCTCTCTCCTCCACTCCTATTGGTTTGCATGTCCTCATGAAAACTCTTATTAAAACAAAAAATTGTTGCAAGCTGAAAGAGGAC
Organism: Picea mariana; assembly: GCA_032191745.1. Taxonomy (NCBI): domain Eukaryota; kingdom Viridiplantae; phylum Streptophyta; class Pinopsida; order Pinales; family Pinaceae; genus Picea; species Picea mariana. The sequence goes on along the minus strand of JASDQU010108476.1, from coordinate 125,932 downwards.
TATGTGGAACTGGTGCATGCTTCCTAAAGGATGAAAATGAAGTATGCCAAAGCTGAGAGATGTTGAAAATATCTTGCAAAAAGTACCCTCGAGAAAAAATTAAATTTATGTATTTTTGGTACAGGAACCTACTAGTTTCTGTACCAGCAGTGCTGAAATAGAAAAATCTGAAAGAACTAAACCAATACTGCTATTATGAGAGAAGAAATAATCATTTATGTTATGCCAAAGAAACAACCAAAAGTTAAACTTTATTCATGCTTGTAAATTCAAAAATGAAATTAATTTTAAAACATTACAAGCATAAAGAAAATTCCTAAATTACTTATTACATACGATTTCATCAATCATTAATAGTTGTATGCTCAAGAAACCATGTTAATTATGATGGGGTATTTTTCCTGCCATCCTTGAATAGGAAAACATGAGGAGATAAGTGGTCTTTAACAAATGAGAAATCGATAGGAAACCAATTATCCCTGTTTAATTTATCATATAATTTATGTCATTCAAGTGATATTGATAAAGTTTGCATTTGAGTTCATTAGACTCCTACACTTATCGGTCCCACTTCTAGGACAATGAAATCCTAGGTATGCATGATGGGGTCTTAAGACCATCTTAAAAACATTCTCAAATCACAATTAGATGAGGTTCATTAGCCTTTTATTCAACCATTCATGCTTCTTCTTAAGGATTTACACAAGTATATCGTTCATATGGACAAATATAGATTAGACATAATGAAAGACATCAAAACCAGAACCCATTGCCAACAAGCCTGTTCATTACTTTGATGGGGTAATTTTGACATATAAGATATATCCTTCCTAGGCAGAATGCCCCATTTCCCATGATCCTATTTAGTACCTTGATGTGTTTACCTAGTTATACCATAGGTCAGTACCTACTACCAACAGACCTGTTTACTATCTCGACGTGTTAACTTCTTACACCCATTTTCCATCAAAGGTTCTTGTCCCAATATTTACCCTTAAGATACAATTTGTAGATTTCTTTTGCATGGGTGAATGGGGAAGCATCTTTGAAAACCTTTTTACAATATGGGATGGTATTGGGTTGGAAGATATTTTATAGATTACCCATAAAAGATTGTTCGTATGAAAATAGACTTATGTATTGAGATTAGTCAAAACACATATCATGGTCAAACTTACTTAATGTGTGGATGATTCCACGAGAGAATGACCTAAAGGTGCCTCTAGTCCCCAAGTTAATCTTCTCCATATAAGATTGTGCTCCCTCACAAGTAGAAGTGGCATTCACTCTCCTTCTACTATTTGATAAGAATGCTTGAATAACAAGTTCTGATAAAAAACTAGGATGTAAAAGTTAGCTATGGGCATCATTATGCAGACCCTAAATATTTTGTAAATCGCCATAATATTTTAAAGATTAGGCTTATGAGCAATTGTTATTATTAATAATCAAAAATATGTATGTAATAATAAGAAGAAATATCTTAAGTTGTTTTGGTTTTTGATGCTAGATCACCAATATTATCTTCATCTTATTTCATTTATTTGAAAATAAACATGAAAATATGTTGCATTTATTTAGAACTAGGTTAACTAACATGCAAATTTTTCTCTATCCTATCTAAGAAAAATAAATTGTATTTCACGTGTAAGAATATTTCTAATCTATCCATGTGCATAACAAGTGTTTAAATGCATTCATACTCAGGTTTGAAATATAAGCTTTAATATTTACCAGAGTACAAAGAACCATCTTCTTTGGTGATGATGTGAAGAGTTGTTGAAGAAGAGAGTGGTGGTTCAATATGGTTGTCTTCTGGAACCAATGTTCGATATATTCATGATGTTCTTAGTTCAATTGTTTTTTTAGACCACTTTTCATGTATCCCTCTATCATTCCTTACAGATAATCTTCTTTCAAATGACTAGTCTCATTAGTTCATAGAGGTTCTTCATAAAGGCATATTAGGAATTCCTTGATATCTGGTTCTAGTAGTTGTTCTCCATCAAATGAGGTCCATAATTTTTTGGTCTCCTCGATATATTGGCAAAGGGAATCAAAGGAGACTTCTAGATATTCTTGTGGATGCAGAATAACATTTAAGTTATTGACTGTTGTCACAATTTGTTCTCCTTGAGAGGCTGATATTGAGATACCAACTGCTGCTAGGATTTGAGAAAGTTATTCCAATATCTTGATCATCTTTAAATTCTTGTTGTTGTTTTATGGGTCTTGTTTCACACATGGATTAGTGTATAGGGGGGGGTTCTCATAGTTCCCAAAAACTTTTAAAAATCATAAAGAAATAAAAAGAAGTAAATTAAAATAAAATGTAAGAAAACCAATTATAAACTCGAAGCACCACCATGATACTAGGACCCTGTTGTCACCAAGTTATTTTTTCACACAAGTTAGCTTCTCTTCTCATATATACATAAACAAAATGGCTAATGCTAATAAAAAACAAATTCTAACTACTAAAAGGAAGAGGACAACCTAAATTTGGAGCAACCCCACTAAAGTGGATGTGTGGGATCTTCCCTCATGTCTTACCATCTTCTCTCCTCCCTTAGATCATCCTTAAAATCACACCACACTTGCATGAAAAGAACACCACACTTGAATGAAAGAAAGCACACTTGCATGAAAGGAAAAGACAAGAATTTGGGGAAATAAAAAAAACCCACCTATGCTCTAATCGCTTTAGCACCTCCCTAGAAATGATGCCAAAATGTTGGGATAAATATATACACTATTAATTCCCAACGTTAAATTTTCAACCAGATTCGTAGAATTAAAGGTGCATGTGCATGAAACACAAGATCAAAGCCTAGGCTAACCTAATCTAAAGCTGACAAAACAATATTCAAACCTACACTATAGAAAATTAACACTAAGGAATCATCATTGGGACACAAGAATAACTTAGTGCTATAAAGGATTGGATCATAGTCTTTCATGCACTAGGGGTGATGTTCGTGTGATTAATTGTGAGTAGCTTACTTAAGTTTCTCGTCCTTCAATGGATTCCAGTAGTGATTAAAAAGATAATCAAACAGATAAAAACTAGGTAATAGGAAATGAGATCTAAACTCAAACTTTGTCCTCAATCAAATGCATCGATCACAATGAGCAAGCAAGGAAAGAAATGAAAAGGAATGGGAAAGAATGGTAATGTAGAAATACAAAGTGGAAAGAAATGATATCAAATCATGAAGGATATAAGAAATGAGTGGAAAGGTGTTCATTTAGTTATAGCACTTGAGAGAATTTGACCAAACAAGGAATGATATCAAATCATGAAAAATATAAGAAATGAGTGGAAAGGTGTTTTATAGTAAGAATAATAATAAGCGAAACATGCATAGATTTGTGAATAATAAATGCACTTTAAAATACATGTTTTTGTGTTTTAATGTATACATGTAAATAAAAATGTTCAAACAAATACTTAAGCTTTGTTTTAATATGTTTTGACACAACTGAAAGGAAGGTGTAATGAACGGATTGGGATGCATATTTGAAAGGGAAATTTGACCAATGAAGCATGAAGATATTTGGTTTACAGGAATGTGTTGGCTGAAAAAGAGACACCAGAAACAGAGTACACTTTATGAGGATTGAATGTGGGAATGTGTGGGTTTATTAAAGAAATTGGAGGTAATTTGAGAGCGATTTGGAAAGTGTATCTTTGTAGGAATTTTAGCAACAAATAATTAGTAAAGTGATCAGATAATAAAGGACAAAATTGAAGCTATGTGTGAAGATATTGAACTGTTGGTCAAGTAGTCATTAAATTTAGAGACAGAGTAGCATGAAAACTCATCAATTGAAATCATATAGAAAGAGATTGAACAATCAAATGCAATGTACCAATTCCTTGACTAAGAGGGTGTTGATTTGAATTTTATCTATTATGAATGAATTTTCAGAATAAAAACTAATTGCAAAATGAAAACACACAATATATGACTTTCAAACTAAACAAGAATGCAAGAAGAAAATAAACTAAATGTAATGCTAATATACAAAGAAAATAAAATATAGAAACAATTACCACTCTGAGGGGGATTTCCGAGGAAGTAAGTGCTGCTAAAAAGGCTCATATCAATTGGAGATGGTTTCCAATGTTGCAACAACAGTCAATTATTCATTGAGATCAAAAACAAAAACTCTGGTTTTACATGGCTAACAACTCCTTAAAGCTTTCTGACAAGAATATATCTCTCATTTAAAAAATCTTCATGAAACTAGTGGATCTTTATCACAGCCCTATGAGGCTTATTTATACATGAATAATCATTCAGGAGTGGATGGGACCGAATCCCAATGCTCAGATTTCAAATTTTATATTTTTAGGCAAAAATCCCAAAAATCTGGGTTTTATTGTAATTTAGGCAGATTCGAGTTAGGGATCCACCCATATCTTCCAAACGAATTTTCATTTTAAAAAACGGTTTGAAAACTACTTAAATTTCCATATTTTAGACAAAAACCATATCTTAGAATTTCTATATATGATACCATATGCACAAAAATGGAGGTGCAAGTTGGCAGTTTGAGATTTCTACTACTTTTTGCATAATTGTTCCCCTGAGTTGGAGGTCCACACATGTGATCTAGGTGAATTTTGACTTACATGTCTACATGTAGACGTCGTTATGGACAAAACCCATGTCCCTGATTTTTCTCTAAAAGCATGCCAATTTTTTTACTTTAATCCAATATCAGACGGTTGTTGATGCTGGTACCGAATGACCTGGAACATTATGGTACCAAATGGTTTCTAGAAAATTCTACTTCCAGATGAGCTAAATTGTGAGTACAATATGACATGGCGTGTGAGTACCATATGACATGGAGTGTGCGTACCAAATGATGGTGCAGGTATTGGTTGATTGTAGAACCTTCTAGTACCAGATGACTTGGAGTGTGAGTATCGGATGACCACCAGTGAGGGTACCAGATGAATTCTAGTGCGGGAAAATATTTTTTGGACATAGAAGCATAGGATTAAACCATCATAAGAAAAACTATTGTATAATCATCCTTTTAATCACTAAAAATATGGAAAAATATGTATTAACGACATAGGATGAATAACAAGAGATAATGGAGGTTTGTGGTGTAATTAGGGATATATTATTGACGAAATATGGGGATAAGGTTTAATTATGAGTGTATTTGTATGGAGGAAAATATGACAAAACTAGAGCTCAACAACCTTCCCCAAGAAACTCATGTAATTGATATTCTCCATTAAAACATAAATGGGTAAATAAAAAATAAAAAATAAACACTTATACGCTCAAGCCCCCTCTCTTGTGGAATCATATCCCCCTATAAATATTTTCCTTGTCTGTCTAGCAGCCAATGATGTATTTATTATTAATAATGATCAAAAAATTATCGTTCATAGGCACACTAGCCTAGTTTAATTGTTTGGGCACTCTGGCCTTTCATAAATTAACAAAATACATTATTTAATATGGGGCTCAAAACCGAGGTATTACAATGTTGTAATTAAAGCCATTCATTAATCTATCTAACCATTCAATCATAATTGCAAAAATAGTAAATCATTCAGACACATTGCAACACAAAGTTTTACCGTGGTTCACCCCCCTAGGGCTAAGTCCACAAAAAAATTCTTTTATTTTTTCTTCTTCATCAAAAGGCATTGTGCATGTTACACCATAAGATACTAGAGATTAGTGAGGTAGACCAAAGTTTCACCAATATTGACATTTTGCAACTTGACCCTTGGTTACATCAACTCCATCTGAGCTTAGCAACTATCACCAAAATACAGACTCAAAACTCAACAAGGACTCCAAAAAATACTACAGATATGATAATTCTCTCTCTCTCGGTATAGATATATATATATATTCCTCAACCTAATTTCTATATCCTCTATTTATACTACAAAATTGGGTTAAAAACCTTTACATTACATTCCAAAACCCTAACCCTAACATGGCTAGGTTTGTCTATGACTACGCTAGATTTCTGCAAATCATGTCACGTGCATTGTTTTTCCTCAAAATATGGTGCACTCTCCTTCTTGGTCCAATCTCCCTCATTTGTTGAGTTGTTCTCGACCTTTGCTACAAAATTGACTCTTCTCTCAACATAGGCCTATGCTAACAATATCCATGTGCACTTGGTGATAGCCCACCGTCAGATCCATATTTGTAAAATAGTTTTCCCCTTTGAGTTGATAAAGCAAGTCTTTGACACGAGGGAGAGGATCACAATTTTTTACAGTAATCTTGTTGAGAGAACGATAACTAGTGACTAACCTCCACTTTCCACTCTCCTTTTTTGGAATAATGAAAGTGGGAGAGGCACAAGGAAAGAAGATGGGATGGATATGGTCGAGATTGAGAAGTTGTTGGAGTTGGCATTCAATTTCCTCAGCCTCATGGGGAGCCAAATAGTATGAAGGGGAATTAGGAAGAGTAACACTAGGAATGAGCTCGATACAATGTTAAATAGGGTGTTAAGGTGGAATGCCTTATGGAGGGGAAAAAACATCAAAACATTCAGAGAGAACATTAGACATATTAGGTGCAATGGACTTGAGTGTTTGATCTAGCTTAATAGGGTGCACAACGCATAAGGAGAGGGATTTATTGAGGCTTACTTGGTGGATGACAACTTGGACAATGAGTAGAGAAGGCGCTTTCAAGTATGAAGAGGTAAGAACATAAGTTCGAACATCTTGTTTGAGGTGATACTGATGCATGCAAGCATGATATATGGAATCATGTTGTTCCTGGTATGGGATGCCCAAAAGAAGATCCACACAATCCAATGGAGACACATCACAAAGGAAAAAATCATGGAAAGGTCCAATGGAAATGGTGACAGTACAATGTTGTGTGACCATGAGACAAAGTCCATCCTTATGAAACCACCATAATTGATAAGAAGAGGGATGAGGGGTTGAGGATAGGTTTAATTGGTTCACCAAATATTGAGATACTAAATTCTTCTGGATGCCATTATCAATAATGAGCATAGAAAGAGACTCCTTGATCTGGCAATTGTGTGTGAAGAGAGTGGAAGTTGAGGTAGAATTAGAATCAATAACCATAAAAAGGAAAGAGCGGCCTGTAGCCATGGGATTGTCTAAATATATGTTCTTAGAAGGAGGGGGAAATGAACATGAGGACTCAGGAGTATAAAAAAAAATATTTTTGGTAGTAGATTGATTTTGTAGGGTGTGAAAATCAGCGGTGTTATGGAATGAAGACTTATGGAATGTGCACCATTTTATAGACTTAGGGGAAGAGGGATAATTTGGGGAGGAGGACATGAAGGATGAGTTAGGATTATAATGGGGGATTTCAAGTGAGTGGATAGATTACCCTCAACTTCTAGAGTGTGGGAGAAATCCTTATATAGAGAACTATTGTAAAAAAGATCCACCTCCCTACATAAAAAATTCAATAAACAAGAATTATAATTTACTATGAGTACCTATTCGTTGTTCTTAATATGAATTTGGATGTAGAACTTCGTGAATATTTCAACGTATTTCTACATTGACTGGCTTGAGAATTGGTGGAGCTATAAGTAGTGAGACAAAATATTCTGACGGTATTCAATAGGATATAATTTTCTACGAAGCACTTGATAGAGAGCTTCCCAAGTGCCATTAAGAGGAGTAGAAGATGACGAAGAGGCATACAAATTCAAAATGATTTGGGCCCATTGGGTAGAGTATCCCACCAAGGATGGGAAACGCCTTCCATTTGTAAGATAGAAATTTGAAGCTTCTCCTCATCATAGATTTTGTGATAGTGTTGAAGTATGTAGAGAGACTTCAAATCTAGGAATCCACAATGTCCCCATTGATCTGCCTAGTTAACTTAGGAAGTTGGAATTGTGCATCTAGTTTCAAAGGAGCTAGCGTCTGGCATTTCAATCTAATAAGCTCATGAGGATCCAAGGCCAACTCTTGCATAGGGGAATAATTCAGAGAAGAGGCATAATCCTCTGAAGTGTCCCTTCTTAGAGGCATTACATTCATAAAATAATGTTTCTCCTATCTAGATATGAAAGATAGGCCACTGATATGTAGAGAGGAGGAGGGGGGGTGCCCTAGTGCACCTATGAAAAACTTGACATACATGAGAGGAGGAGGGGGTTTGCATGGCACACCTCTGGAAATATTATTGAGCTAAGAGGATGAGTGGGGTTCCCTAGCACACCTCTTGGGAGAGAGAGAGGAGGGTGAAAATAAACCCTAGCGCATCCCTTACCTCCAAAAAAAAATTCCAACCCTAGTGCATCCCAGGAAGGGACTTGGGTTTGCCTAGATCTACCATTTAAATATTTGACTAGTGGAATAAAAGAACCTTGTACTGATGCTCAAATACCATTTGATATGCAATATTGTGGATAAATCCAAAGAACATTCACAAAGAAAGATAAAAACAACATAGGATATGAGTAAGAAAAATAAACCATTCATCTATTTAGTAGAATAGGAAACCTTTATATAGATGAACATACAATGGTTCTTATAAAAAGTGGATCAATTCTAACTAACCAACAGCTATAAAAGATCCCAAACCCTAAAAATATCTTAGTTGACCAGTTCTTGGTCCTTGGGAATTGTGCCCAACCTCCCAAGTAGAGATGCACTCCATTTGGAAGGAGGTGCACCTTTGTGGTAGTGCCACATTGGTATTCTTCGATATGCCCGCTCTCCTCCTTGGGGATTGCACCTTCAAGCCTTCCCAAGGAAATTTTTAACTATTTGTTCAATAACCAAGGAACTAATAAAGGCTTCGTCAAGAGAACTACTTTCAAACAAAGCCATTTCAATGTGAAAAATAACCAATAATAATAGATTAAATTTGATAATAAATACCTTCTCTAGATCTAGAATATGTGGTTGAATCTTGAGTCGTGTGAACACCTTTATGTATTGTTGAATAATTTGGCTAGGCATAAAAAATCCCTTCCAAATGGTTACTATAAAGGATAGATCGATTGGCCTACATTATATTTAGATATGTCTGGTTGTAGGCTCTGAGGTTACAGATCCATGAATCTAAAACCTCCCCATTCATCTTTCTACCATATTTGGGTAAGGTTATTTTGGTATCTAGCTAAAAAATGGATGAATGTGGTTTTCTAATGAGTACATTTGAGAGAAATTTCATGATTTTTGTATGCAA
>JASDQU010108476.1:106081-116680 GCA_032191745.1 Picea mariana | reverse complement strand
GTTATTGAGAGGCTTTAATAAAATTAGAGGATGATTCTCTATAGGGATCCATGAGAGATCTAAGAGTTGCAAAGGTTAGTGGTTGGACAACCATAGCACACCGCTTGGAGGGATGCTAAGGGACAAAATGATAAATCCTATGAACCTTGGTGTACTAGAGAAAGGTGGATAATAGACTAAGGTGAGCCAATAATGGAACATAATTTACCAATTAAAATGATATGATATGATAGAGTAATGAACAAATAAAATAGAATTGAGACAAAATTGAATAACTGACGTAAAACAATATCTAGTGAGATTTGGGTGGGTGGGATAGGATCCTTAGACCATATTTGGTGAAGTATTCTCTCTATAGAAAGGCTTCAACTTCGATTAAGAATGAAACAATGGATATTGATGAAAGAAACTACCAATGTAGATCTAGGTGGGAGGGAACACTCGAAAGGAACTAGATCCAAACTTCTACTAGTAAAAGAAAAGGCTATTGAGTGAGGTGCAAAGCCTCAAACAAATATGAGGAAGGAGTAGGCCTAGAATGATTCTCTAATACCAAATTATGTATTTATAAACCTCTCAAATAGAAAAACCTTAGTTGAGAGGTGAAGTGCACCATATTGAAGAGTAATTAAACAAAGCAAAAATTGATAACAAGAGAATAGAATATCCTTAACTAAAAATGGATTACTTTATTATGATGGCCAACTTCCCTTTATATAGAACTACAAAGGGTCCACTCAAGATGAAAGAAATATTAAATAACTCATGCACATAGTATGAAAGCTATAAATATGCAACTATGTTCTCACACATCAAATCACACAATAAATAAGAAATTGAAAATGAGGAAGACCCCCTTAATGGATAGATGTTGAGTTGGACATAACTATAATGATAGGTGTGTCTTCCTTGGGGTGGACACCTTGGCTGAAAACCTCATTTACTAATATGGATGTTGTTAGTTTGATGGGTACATCCTCTTTAGGGAGGACGTCATGACTATCTTACTTGTTCACTGAGTTGGATGCTCATGGCGCATCCTCCTTAGAAAGTTTGTCTAGGCTATATACATCACCTTCTACAAAGAAACCTCAAAGTCTAGAATCTACTTGGGGGGGCTTGTAGGAATATTCACCCTTATTATAAAGGAATTATAATTGTTTTATAAACCATAAGTATATTGATGATAGTTGGTGGAAAGAAGGCATATTTTTTTGCAAGAAACTTGGTGTATTGAGACTATTTAAATTATTCATTTAAAATTGTGTTCAACTAGTACATCAGTAAGAAGGTTATAGTTTATGTGTAAACCTCCATAGATGTAAGGAGTATTTTTGGACTTATGATCTACTGAAAANTCAGAGCATTTAATTGACCTTGAAACCTTCATTGCTCTGTAATTCCCATCCTTAATGATCTACACTCATGAATCCTTGGTGTTAATGGATTAAGGGCCTTGATTTTATCTCTTGATAATGTCATGGCCTTGATATCATCCCATGGTCGGAAATATCTCATAATGGCACTCACATTCTTAGTTGAAGTCTAGATTTTTGCTACATAGTACATGTGTGGTGGTCTTAGACCTCTTCCATGGCCATTGATCCTGAGAAGCATATTTTAGGATTCCAAGGCCCTTGATTTTATACCCAAATATTATCAAGGACTCTATACAAATATATGGTGTTCAATATCTCCCAATGGTACTCAATGTTGGATAATTTCATCGAAGGAGGAAAATCCCAATGTTTTTTTATTGACATGAATATGGATTGGAAAGATATAAATGTACCACCATTGGACATTTTTTCAAAATATTCGATTAATGATTCTGCATGAACACGTATTCCAAAAAAATGGATCCAAAATTTATGGAATCATATCATTAATTGAATCTCTCACTCTATGATAAGGGTGACTGCATGAAGTTGGTGGAGGAAAAAGTGGCAAGGGGGTTAATAGGAATGCACACTCGTAGGAATGCATGTGCATTCTCAAGAGTGTGCATGCATCTTTAATCCTGTAGGTTTGGTAAGTACTGAACCTCCATGAATATTTCTACATAGGTTCATCAACAAGAGTTCCCTAGAAGGAACATCCACGCATTCCTGATGTGCCCTTTTTTTAAGGATCGTGGTTTCATTTGTGCTCATTTGTACACCACGCCATGGGAATTTCCTACATTTTGAAAGAAAAAAAGACAAGTAAAGAAGGAGAAAATCCCATGATATTGCCACTATTTCCATCACAAGAAAGGTATGGTTTATTTTTTGTCATTTCCTTTCTTGGCTTTGCAAAATTACAAAAAAATAGTCATAGGTTATGGATGTAAATCCCAATGGTATTGAAAACTTATTAGAAAGGTTCACTACACATAATTGATACTTGAATGTAAATCTCTCAACAATTCAACAATCTTGTATAGGTTTTTTTCAAGTTCATTGTAAACTTAACACATAGTTTTTCTTTGTTTACACAAAATTATGTTAATGATTTTGTTGGGATAAAATGACTTTATTGTCTGTAATACCTTATTCATAATTCCACTCATTAAATTTCCTTATAAAATTACAACATATATTATAAAATGGAACCTGGTTATAATGTAAAGCACCCACCAGGAGACCAAAGAGATAAAAACCCCAACCCACCACAATCACCCTATATAAACACCCAAATTGATGAGAGGTTGGATACATTAAAAACAAATGTAGAAAAATTAAGGGGCACCAAAGAACGAAGCATATTTTCCTTGGATGCTTATGTGGACATCATTGTGAGGTGCATTGTAAGTGTCCAAGGGGAATTGACTTCTATTTCTGAGTGTAGGGAAAGAAATTTTGAGTACTACAACACTGGATTTGATAGAAACCAAGTCATAGAATTGGATATTTCAAAACAAAAACTTTTGTCTATTTTTAGGGATCCTTGAAATGGAGAAGAACTGCCTATGATAAAAAAATAATTTGTATTGATTGGTGTATCCATCCATAGATTAGTAAAAACAAGATGGATATGTGGTGTATGGTATTTTATAAACCTCCCTATAATAATAGGGAGGTTCCTTATTATGGTGAGGGAAAACCTATTATGAGTCTATGGAGGTCAATGGACATCATAGATTCATGGAGGAGGTTAGTATCTTGTGTATTTATATTTTTTTGTATTTTGTGTATTTATATCAATATTTAATTGTATGTTTTTTTGTAGTTGTTACATCCGTGTAGAAGATACTCTACACCCATGGATGCATCAACACCTATCTCCACCAACGAAGTTGCAATAGAGGCAGTCTTCTCATTGGACGTACCCCATACATAGGTATGTGTCACATTTGATAAACTCACCATAATCATTTCTTTATTTTATGGCATCCTCAAATTTTTAATTTTCTTTTGTCTCTACAGGATGTGGGACCAGGTGATGTCGGGGAATGTCCATATAGGATGGACAAGTCACCTGCATAACATGTATCACATGTAGAGTTAAATATCATTTAAATATAAAATTTGTTTTGTTTATATTTTTTAATTTTACTATTTGGTACTGTAATGTACCCAACCACCCATAAGTTGGCCACGCTACTCCAAAAACTCACTTATGAACCGATCTTTAATTCTAATAACATTTAATATGAAATCAAGCATGAAAGACCCACATGCATTAATCAATATCCATGCTACAACATAAAAGAAATAAACAACGTGCCATGCACAAAAAATAACCAACATAGATGCACATTATAAATACATATCTCAGAGAAAATTAAATACACAGTGGAATATACATTTTACAGAAAACAAAGAGAGCACTTATATTTTCAAGAAAACATTCACCAAATGGATGCAGACCAAGGAAATTCCTCCCAACCATATACATTTTTGTTCATTTACTCTCAAAAAAATGTCGCCCTCGAGCCAAGGATATGAATCTACAAGGATAGGTGCTACGACAAATATGAAACACACAATGGTTGGCTAACTAGAACTCAGGTTTCCCAACTACACAACAAATCCAAATCTCCATCTCTATGTCTGCCTCAGCCTAAACAACCCTTGAAATGAACACCTTTCTCTTCCATGCAGTCTCTCAGGATGTTCCATTTATCTTTATGGCTCTAGTGCTACTTGTTAGGAAATCTCCCTACTGGAAACTTCAAGGATTTTCAACTATGGACAGTTCTTTCCGAATTTCCATCAATCTCATGCTCATAGGAATCCATTACCTCATTGAATGATCAATAATCTGTTACATCCATATATAAATGGCTCTCCTCCTTCATCCATTCATTTCCATGATCCCCCCAAGAGCATACAAATTCAACAAGAGCAAGGAACCCAAAAAGGAAAGAGTGAAAAGAATGATGAACCATGAGTGAGTGAGTGAGTGAGTGAGTGCATGAGTGAACCCCCAAACAAACAAAAGATGATTTTATATAATTAATTGGAAATCAAGAACCATATGGCTTCCCCCAAGAAGCTCACGTAACCCCTTTTCTCCATAAAATCAATTATGGGTAAATATAAATATAATAAAAGACTTATCCCCTCAAGCCCCCTCTCTTGTTGAATCATAGCCCCCTATATCTTTTGTCCTTGTCTGTCTTGCAATTAGTGATGTATTTTTTATTAATGTATATATATGTATTACATTTCATAGGCACTTTGGCCCCTTTTCAACTTTACCGACTCACCAGCCTAAGTCAAAATTACATAATACATTCTAGTTCATAAGGGTTAAAATTGAGGTTTTACATCCCCCTTAAAATTGGAATGGTGCACAACACCATTCCAATGTTATTAAAATTACAAATATAGGCCCTCTAGACTTAATCCACATAGTAAATCCATCCAAATATTATATACATATGCACTCTGACCTAAAATTAAACATGTATACATAGGCATTCCGACCCAAAACATGTATAATGATCTGCAGAATTTATATTTCTAGTAGTAGTTCCCACCAACAAGTTCTCCTTCCCTCTCATCCTACACAACCCAAATAAATGAACCCCTTTCTTTGCCTTGCAATCCCTCAAGTTATTCCACTTCTCTTCAAGGCTCCAATGCACTCAGCTAGGAATTTTTAGAGTTGCAGCTTCCAGAACTCCAGTTGCAATGACTCCATTGGACTTTCTTCATTCGATGCCTTCATCATTGAGATCGATTTCCCTCTGGTGTTCTTTTTCGCTAGATTCCAACTTTGATAGCCAACATCTCATCTGTATTATAAAAATACAATCATCATGAGATAATTTTATAACAATTTCAATCATAAATGTCAAATATGTTTTATACAAGAAAACATAGTTCTCAAGCATGAGCTTCCAACTCATAATTTGTTTGGCTCTTGTAGCTGCAGGCATCAATATTTATTATGGCTTACAACAACTCCATACCCAATACCATTATTCTTGTATTTTTCTCACCATTCAATCAACTAAACCAATTGTTAGAATAATCATGTAACAATTTGTAACAATTAATTCCTCAAGTTTGTTTTATATAGGAAAATAAAATTTGTAGTCATGAATTTTCTGCTCATCATGTTTGGCTCTTGTAACAACAATAATTTTTCTTATGTATGGGATTGAAACCCTACCACATCCAAGACTATCCTCCCTACAATTTCCTCAACCTTTCACTTGACCACACAAAGTGTTAGCATAACATAACAATTTGTAATTAATAATTTCTAAAATTTATTTTATATAGGAAAAATAAAATTCCCATGCATGAATTTTCTTCTCATAATGATTGGCTTTTACAATTGTAGATATTAGTCTTCCTTCTGGGATTACATCCTTTCCATATCCAAGCCCATACTACTTGCAATTTTCTCAATTTACACTCAGCCCAAAATAGATGTCAGTATCATGCATATGTTTATTTCCATGGAAACAATTACAAAAAAATTCACAAAGTGATCTCAGAATTGTTTACAACAAAAATTCAATCACTTCTATTAATCCAACTATTAATTAGAATGAACCCATCATTCTATACACATGTATTATCAACCATTATTTCATCTCTTCTATCCATCAATATTCTTATCACTTTGTTCCCCTGACATATCTTTTCCAAAATTTGTCATTATGTAACTTCTTTAACCCTCAATTTTTCTTGTTGCGATATCTAACAACTCCTGAAGTGTTTTCAACTTCACGAGCTAGAAATACTCACATCATTTTAGATGTTAGAATAAAAATTTCTATGTTATATAATATATACATCCATTCACCAAAATACATTCAATAATTCTTGTAATACCACTTGTAACATTTTCAACAGCTCTGAAAAGTGATCTCACAATTGTAACAACAACAATTCAATCACCTTCAACTAGTATTCATATTAACTATAACGCAAATATCCATCATTATGTATTTTTAGCACGAAATGATTTTAATAATGCAACAATTAATTACTAAATAAAATAACAATTGATGTCCCAATACTCATGGCCACATTTACACAATGCATCCCTGCATTGACTACATAATACCACATAACTATGTCATGCATTCACCAAGGTGATTTGGAAGGTCTGGTCAATCCATCAACACATCATCCACAAATTTCCTACTGCTTGCCTGACTATTTGGATACCTTACTTTTCAACCCAAACACAACACCAAGAATATAATTCTTAAGTTCTCTTCAGTGTCGGCAAAGAGGTTGCAGTCCAAACATCTGATATACAATAGATACCATTGAGCACTCACATAGTGCTATATCCCTTCCATATCCAACCATATTATGGTCTCACACATGACTAAATATATGTATATTCATTTTTATAGAAGGAGTTAATCCGATTATGATCTTGTAACCAATCATAACACAATATACAACTAAAAATCTATTTAAATACATTCTAGCATTAATAGAATTTGCATACTCTAGGTCGTTGGCCATTTCATATTGATTTAAATCTTGAAAAATTAACTGAGGGAATTTCTTACCTCAATTCCCTTCAACATAGAAGCAAACAAATCCATACCTAGATGATTTTTATCAACCTACTTGATGCTACTAGATAATATAGTATTTGTAGAAGCGCACATACTTCATCCTTCATCATTTTGATCACCATTCCTACCACTCTCATGGGTCTTCACATAGATGGAAATAATAATAAGAAAAAACATTCACATCTTTAACCATGCTATATCATTTTTCCTGAATACATAATCCATCATTAGTCAAACTCAATTTACATAACATCATTATCTCATAAAAATAGACTATTCTAAGTTCACAAGGATATTATATGCATATCCAAGCATGTACATATGGACAATTACACATCAAATGCACCAAGAATTCGATGTCATCATTCCTACTAATGCATATGCATTATAAATTCATTGTATGCCTCATGCACTCTAGCGGATTTCTATTTCAATTCAATTATTTATTTATTTATTTATGTTGTTGCTATTTTTCCTTGAATTCCTTCAGATCCTTTCTTCCTTGTGTGCTCCCATTCTTCTCATCTGCACTAGTTTTCCATGGTCTAAATACTTTCCAGCCAAGTTTCACTTGGCCATTCTCCAATCCAACTAATGTACTCAATTTGCAACAGCTTATTTTGGGGATTCATATACAACTTTACCTTTATGAAACATTCCAACATCCTAGAATGAAGTAGCTCAAACATTCCATCACTCTACTACCACAAAATTCTTGAATCAAATACTATTACTCCTATTTGTTCATTAGATTACTTCTTTCACACTTAATCTTTGTAACTATCTACACCTCTCTTCCTTGAAGGCTAGGTAGTCATAATTTTCCTTTATATGTCAATTACTAACATTATTCACCTTCTAGATTCATGTCTTATGTGAGGATTCTTTCTTTTGTATTTTCAATTCTTTCACTTCTTGTAGTTTTTTACTAATACTTTTGTTCCACTATTCTTGATTACTTTATCCACTTTTCATCACTTCCCTTGTGGTTATTTATTGACTCAACCAAATTCTACAAGATTTGTCATGCTTCCATGACTATTATATCCAATCCTAGACTTAGATTGATCCAATTAAATCTCTAATCCTGCCAAATATGCAAGAAACCATTTTTTTTAGAATTATACATATTATAGAAATGTGGCAATTAATTCTATAAGTACTTTTTCTGCTTAATTCATGAAGAAATATATCACCATTCTCCAAATTATAACAATTCAATGTTATTCTACTCTGATTAATCTTTCTGGTGGTTATTCACATGCCCCAATCCGATCTCTAAGATGAAAGTTAGGGCTTCATGAGAAAGCCACTTTCACCCTTTTTGTGCAAACATGATCTTGTAGAGGTAATGGAATGGTTGTGTGCTAATATTGTCAAACTATTCCACAACCCCTTAAAACTAGTACAATGTTCAAATTATGCATAGGAGCTTCCTTCAATCCACCTTTCTTGTGACCGCAAATCAAAACCACAAGATTATCCACTCTAAGCGGTGTCCACAAGAGTGTTAACTTCTAGGACCTTCTCACCTCTAATAAACCCCTTTACCTTATCATGAGACCAACACTTGGAACCAATTCCTCTGGACTTTGGTCTTCTTCCTTCAGCCATTCTCCCTTTTTCGATCTTCAAACTCTCCTGGAGTAAACTTTCACTGAAGTACTTATATCATCTCCATTAGTAGATCGAATGATTGAGATTTAATCTCCTGTGAGATTGAGGATCCTGGATTCTCTGACAACTTTAATGAAATCAACGATCATGACTTAACCCGGTGTTGAGACAAATGGTCCATATTAATTTCAAGACTTCAACGCTCTAGGAATCTGGGATAAAATAACTCTCTAATCATTCAACTTCCCCGGAGTGAAACCTACCGAAGTGGTCATAAAGTGGTGATGACCTCTTATTGTCGATTAACACCTCCCCTTATGATATCCTTTCACCATATCAATCCAACATCTATGAATTAATGAGATGGATGAGCCTTATTCACTTTGGGACTTTGGCACTCTGGGACTCTGGGATATCACAACTCCCAATTTGTTCAACTCCCTCGGAGTTATACCTTCTGAAGTGGTCATAAAGTGTAGGTGACCGATGGTTTCCAATTAACATCCCTGCTCACTCTGTCCTCTTACTTCTTGATCAAACAACCAAGAAGGATCCTACCAGATATTGATCTACGGTTGTCAAGACTTTGACACTCTGAGACTCCGATATATTACAACTCTCAAGATTTTCAACTCCCCTGGAGTTATACCTTCTAAAGTAATTACACCCTCCTTCCACTGCTTGATCCAATGGTTGAGAAAAGTCCTGAAGGGATCTTCGATCAATGGTATGCGTGAATTTGCAACTTTATCCTTCGACACTTTCGCTAATAGTTATGTTGTACATTCTCGGAGGTTGTAAACTCGGAGATGACATGGCATGCTGATGTCAACTATGGTGGTGTGGACCCATAGTATTTGCTCCACATGTCACTCTAAAATGAACATGTTTGGGTCCAAAAGGACCTGAATTCATGTGACATGTATCCCCATATAGCACCCCTTCCATGTGGTATTAGATAGATCATCCACCAAACAGACGGTCCACGTTCGTCCACTCCAGATCTGACAACCTGCATAATCTCACGGTTGCATCTTTGAACTTTGTGGCTTCGAAAATTTGCGGCTTCGAAACTTCGTGGGTTCGACACTTTGTGGCTTTTCCTAGTCTCCAATATTCATTGAAGTGGAGAAGTTTCAGAGTCCTGAAACTTCTCTATCCTTTTACTTATGAGATAACGGCTGGAATTGCTCCATAATTCTTCCTTCGATATGATGGTTGGTGATGTTTTGGGGCTTTAACACTCTAGGACTCCAGGATACTGCAACTCTCAAGTAGTTCAATTTCGAATGGAGTTATACCTATCGAAGTGGTGATAAATAAATGATGACTACATAATGTCGGTTAACACCTCTGCTTAATTTATCCTTCCACTAATGTTAAATATGATGGTTAGCATTACTCTCGAAGTTCTTCCCCTGATATAACAGCTAGAAACATTTTGTGACTTATTCCTTCAAGATTTATAGGACTCAAACTTCTTTAAATATGGAGGGTCAATGTCAGATGACCATGATCAACAACGAATATTTCACCTGAACTTCCTATCATATTGGACGATCGATGGGATTTTGCAACTTTGACCTTTGACATTTCATGCTTCTACTTTGCCTCCCATAATCACCAAAATGGAGAAGTTCCATAGTTTTCTATCTCCTACTGGATTCAATCAATGACTGACAATCGACTAGTTCGATTTGACGGTTGGGACCTAGTCTCTTCCAGTCTCAGGCTTCACCTTTATCTGATGATTATTTTCACATGACTCCAATATAATTATCTATAGCTTCCTTGATTCAACAGTTGTGATCAACCACGAAATTCAAAAGGGAACAATTATGATTCCATGATCCTTTACAAGGATCTCTCTCTGCATGATGCTCTAGATTTTGTGTGATTTCTACAACACTATCTCTCCTAAGCTTTCCTTTGACCTTTCCAAAGTTATTAATGCTATGTGATTTGAACTCATGCAACCTAATATGCTACCTCTCCTGAGATTT
>JASDQU010108476.1:85959-100702 GCA_032191745.1 Picea mariana | reverse complement strand
GATATCAGTACGAGTTTGACTGAAGGGACACCAAGCCTTGGGTGACTGGACACGCCTCTGTTAGGTGAATTTCTCTGAGTATATAAACTCAGTCTTTGTATTTTGTAAATTATCGATGGTAGAGCAAAGCTCCCAATTGTAATGTTTTAACAGGCACTCTAGTTCTCTGGTTATGCATCTGTATGTAAGATCTCTTGTTTTATGAAAGACAGTTTCCTTATTCCATCTAGTTTCCATCTCATGCTGAGGGAGTTCATGATTGATTGATTCACATGAATTATTGCAGTTGTGTTATGATAAAGGATTCATTGTGGCACCGTTGTATTCTCTGGTTTTTCGCGTTTGAATGTAAGACGATCTTGCGTTTAAGTGCCTTCTCCTACAGTCTGTTAGGAACCCGATGTTTACAACAGACCTTTGCTTTTCTCCTATACAAGTCTTCCTCCTGCTCACCCTTACTACAACTTACTGTCTGAAGTTTATCTAAGACCTCACTTGCATGTGCATGCTTGGCCTAGTTTTGGAGTTAAAACCACATTGTGTTGAGTTAGCTTCCATTTGATCACCCTATTAAACAAATCGTGACATAACTGATGGGCGCCGGGCTCTGCTCCTGCTGCAATTCAGGGGTGACTTCCGTCGCCAACATTTCTGGTGCCGTTGCCGAGGACGAAGTTGAAAATTTTCCCTGGGTAGAATGACATTGAGCCTCTGATTTTGAAGGTGCATCAGGTATCAGAGCCTTTGAATATTGTTACTGTGCACCTAGCGACTCCACTGTGGTGACTCCATGGTTTCCACATCACTGTTTCAGCTGTGGTTACTGTTAGCACACCTGAAAGATGACCCAGAGGAGCTTTCTTGAGAAGGTTTCAGCAGCTGCTATGTTGAGATCTGGCCTTTGATGGTGTATAAGGACCAGACACATTCGAAGCTGCGCATCTTTCACCTGGCGACTCCATGATTCAAGGATTGATTGGCGACTCCACTGGTTCAGAATGGAGAAAATCCTTGCTCGCAAGTTTGCTCCTTTTAATTTTTCTACCATTCCTGGTTTTCCTAATGTTGTCCCCTCTCTGAATGAATGGGGCGATTATTTTCCCATATTTGGAAAGCGTGAAGATGACAACCCTACTCGGCACCTCAGTGAGTTTCATGAACTCATGCATCAGTGGGAGATACATCATGAGGATGTATTACTGAAAATGTTCATGTTCTCGTTAGCAGGGGATGCTCGTAAATGGTATCATTCTTTACCCCCTGCTAGTATTTCTTCACTCAGTGAATTCCATGCAGCCTTCACTGCCTATTGTCAGGAGCTTTATCCCTCTGAGTTGATTTTTCATAGCTCTTGTGAGGGATACTACAACAAATGTATACAAGATAGAGTTGTCTCTTGTGTAGGCTATGAGGATGATCCTAATGACCTGGATCAGAAATCAGTCATTTCTCCTCCCCATTCGTCTGCTTCGGGCGAAGTTATGGAGCTGGTAAAATCTATCGCCACCAGACTAGACAGGTGGGAAGCTGAGCGATTTGAAGAGGATTTTCCACCCTTTGAAGAAGAGGATTTTGGTATCTCTACAATGGATGATTACGAAAATCCCAGGGAGGAAAAGGATGCTTCGGGTGGAGTTATGGAACTGATAAAATCTATCACTGCCAGACTTGACATGTAGTGTCCCCAAGGCCGAGCCCCGTTGCAAACCATGATATATGAAATGAATTTTAAATATGTTTTATAGGTTGGTGAGCCAAGTTTTGTATAATATGGTAGGCTTATGTGTTTGTTAGGCCAGGGAGCCTAAGTGTTGAAGGCCAGGAGCCTGTTGTTGTACTTGTATGTATGCAGAATATTTAATAAATATAAACACCGCCAGGTGTAGACCGACCATGATGAATGAGTGAAGGGGGACTGAGCATCCATAGAGTGGGCAAGGAATTAGGGGCTGGAAGGTGGGAAAGGGGCTAATTGTTGAGCCTGGGGGCTAAGCCTAGGGGGCTTAAGCCTGGGAATAATATTTTAATATTATTCCAAAATATATGTGCATCATATGTTTTTATCCTAAGTCCTTTTGGAAGGACACGTGATTTTCCAAGTGGTGGGAGGAACACGTTCTGTTGGAACGCATGCAGTTCTATGGGTGACAAGTGTCAACCCTAGTGCATGCGAATAAAACGGTCATGGTGAGCCGTGAGAAGGTTTCATTCCCATTCCACCGGATTGTCTGAATGCGTACGGAGCTCTGAGCAGTACGACCAACCCGACTCCTGTAGAGAACCTTCATGCGACCCTGTGACTCAAGTGTGTGTGTCATATTCTGAGAAAACATGTGCATGTAACCCCAGCCTACCAGAAGCCTTTGTTGATTTCAGGGAAGAGTCTTTGCTTGTTCGAGAAAGCTGAGCGAGCTTATGCAAGCATTCCCTGTTTCGAAGCCATGACTGTGAACCCATCCTGTGATTGTCGAACCAGTTTGTGGAAAGCCTGTGTCTGTTTTCCCATGGGATTGTTGAGACTACATAGTACTAGACTACGTGAGGCTTGTTGGCCTGTGAGTGACTCCCTCCAGGTGAGAGAGTGTGCAGGGGAAGGAGAGAACTCCTGGAAGGAACCCTGTAGCTGCCATAGAGCCCGAAGACTTCTGGTCTGGTCTGTTCCTGTAACCCAAGGTAAGGGAGATTGGCAGCCGAAGGACTATCCAAGTGACAGAGAAGGTGCATTCTCCTGGGGCGGAACAGGCANTGTGTGTTGTTTTCCCTATAACCTCAGCCTGAGCCTAGATTTCCTTGCCTTGGGGTGGAGCTTAGTCCCAGCTCGGGGGTGACCCACTACTGAGCTGATGAGCAGTGCGGTCTAAGGCTGGGAGGTTCATGGAAAGCCTGCATTTGGTTGGTGGAATCCACCACAGTTACAAGATAAGTATCTAACTATGTTCTTATCACATTTTGCATGACTGTGCTGCATATATTATCATGATTTCCGCTGTGAATATGAATTGATATGAAACTATAATTGCTTTTTTATTTATAGCAGTAAATCTCATGTTTTACTCTGAGTTTAAATGTGTTTAGCTGTTTAAATGCATGGGATTTATAATACATGTATGAGTTAAGCAAATGTTGAGTACAGATTGGTAACAGAGAGCGATAGTAAAGCTTGGTAATAAAAGGCGTCGCTACATGACAGGTGGGAAGTTGAACAATATGCTGAGGGCGATTATGAAAAAATCTTTCCCACGGGTCCTATTTATGGTCATTATGAATCTGACCCATGGGAGAGCCAGGAAGAAGAAATCCTCCCAGATATGATTATGTCTGATGGAGGCTATGATGATGAGGGCTGTAAGGATAGAAGACTGGGGGAAGAAGATGCTCTGAGTTAACTAATGGAGCAGGCGATACCTCCCATCGCCCAACATGCAAAGTTGGAATCTGAGGACAATGGGGAGGATTTTCCAGTCTCCAAGGAAGATGTTCTAGATGGCTCTTTCGAGGAGATTATTGAATATTTCGTAAACGCATTAACATCTACCCCCGATGAGCTTGCTGTCTCAGATCAAAACAATGAAGAGGTAGTTGTGGAAGAGGATTGTTCTCTTTTCCTTCACGAGATTTCCCACGATGTGTTTACATTCAGGGTCGAAATGGAGGAGCGGGGGATAGTTCCATTTCTGCAAGTTGGAGAAGCTCTTTTCCCCCCCAACTTTGATGATTATCTAGAAGAGGAGTAGCAGAACCCCACATCACCTTTTGCTGATCAGAGCAGCCAACCCACTTATGACAGTTACGAATCAAAGTCTGAGCTCGATATGTTGGATTTCCAAGAGCAGGTCACAAAACCTTATCCTCTGCTCGCTAAGGAAAATTATCACGAGGAAATCAGCCATCTCAGTCTTTCAGGAGACGCTGAGCAGTACGAGGAAGAGAAAAATTTACCCGGGGGGCCTGTTTATGATGAATACAAATCTGACCCGGGGGAGAGCCAAGAAGAGGAAAAAGAACCAGAGGAGCAGTCTGCCCTTTATTCAAATCCAGTCAGTGAGCAGCCACCACCTGAGATCAGTGAGCCTACTTCAGTTATTCACCCGCCTGTGGTTATCAAAGACATTCGGCCGCATGTGAACAACTGTGTAGCAGAAGAGGCTGTATGTGGCCAATTCCTTGGAATTGGCCACTCATTTGATGAGCCTGTCAGCAAATACATGGAGTGGCATTTCCCTTATGCTTTGGAGCCGCCATATCCCATCTCAACTTCATCTTGTAAGGAGAAGTTGAAGAGTGTAACCGTTCTGTTGTCATGGTTACATCAACTCTTTGTGATCATTGACAGAAGGAAGGAGCTTCTATCCAGGAAGCTGCTTGAATGGCTATGGTGGAAATCTTCTTTCACCTAGCCCCATGTAAAGTGTTTTATTAGTTTAGGATTGTATATAAATAAGCTCCTTTGAGCATGTATCTTTATTTTGTTGCTTTTATTTTTCGACTTGTAGTTTCAGCAACGGAATGTTTTGATCCTGACTCCATAGCCCAACAACAAGGCACTGAAGCTGCGGAATGAGTTCTTAGAGCATCACAAGGATGACTCTATCCCCCATGGAGCCTAATGTTAGCGACAATTCTTGTCTTGGGCTCGAGAGCATCCAGGTCTGCAGGTTGCATGAAGAACACCCAAGTGTAGCACATAAAGCCCCTTTCCAGGCTAAAAATCAAGTGAGCGGGCGCAATTATGTTGTCAACGGCCCAGATTCGTCCATACGAGCAGATCGACAGTTAGCGGGAAATCACGGTCAGCGAAGCTACGCTGAGGTTAGCGCAATGGATAGCGCCCATATTGTGTGTAGGGAAAGATAACAGTCGTCCATCCAGAAGACGCGTGGAGCGAGATCTAGTCGTGTCGGCGTTTCGGCATTCGGGAGTTCGAGGGGTGAAGGTTCCATGTCGTCTTATATCGTGAAAACCCAAACCTCGAAAGCACCGAAGGCACCCAAAGTCGGGCCCGCAGTGTCACAGAGTGATCTCAGTCGTTTATCCACAGGAGACACCTGGCACGCGATTAGGCTCCTCGTCGTTTCGCTCATCGCGATTGCAAGGCGCAAAGAAAAACTCCTTCATTTCCCGATGTGCAAGGTGCTGGGAGTGTCCAGGACCCGGGCCCACAGCATCATCGGGAGAGTTCAGAACCGTCAAATCTAGAGGGACGCGTGGTGCCAACTCAAGCCATCTCGGCGTTTCGCTCATTGCGATTTTAAGAAGCAAGGATCAGCCCCTTCTTATTCGCGAATGTCGAAAGCGCCTTTGAGGATAAACGCAGGGTCACAGCCCATCGTCACATGGGAAAATTGAAAGAGTTGTGCAAAAGTGGCCAGGGCTATCGAGTCCAGTTGTCGAAAGGTTCATCGCGTTCTCCGGCTGCCATTTGATCTGACCTCAACCCTAGTTTTTGCTTGAAGTAAATGAAGGTAAGAAAGAGTGGTTGAAACCTCTCTTCATTCATTAAGTGCAAGATATGGAGAGCTTGGCCAGCGGTCTGCTCGAGAGGGTCCTGTGTACCATTTTTTCCAAAGAGGCCATGCCCAGTCCTCGATTAGCCAGAGGAGTTCTGCACACGCTAACTTGGCTCTTAATGGCTCAGCTACTCTCCTTGTAGGAGCCATACACAGTTAAAGTGGCATTTGAAGAAGGATATCAGTACGAGTTTGACTAAAGGGACACCAAGCCTTGGGTGACTAGACACGCCTTTGTTAGGTGAATTTCTCTGAGTATATAAACTCAGTCTTTGTATTTTGTAAAGTATCTATGGTAGAGCGGAGCTCCCAATTGTAATGTTTTAACAGGCACTCTCGTTCTCTGGTTATGCATCTGTATGTAAGATCTCTTGTTTTATGAAAGACAGTTTCCTTATTCCATCTAGTTTCCATCTCATGCTGAGGGAGTTCATGTTTGATTGATTCACATGAATTATTGCAGTTGTGTTATGATAAAGGATTCATTGTGGTACCGCTGTATTCTCTGGTTTTCTGCATTTGAATGTAAGACGATCTTCCGTTTAAGTGTCTTCTCCTACACTCTGTTAGGAACCTGATGTTTACAACAGACCTTTGCTTTTCTCCTATACAAGTCTTCCTCCTGCTCACACTTACTACAACTTACTATCTGAAGTTTATCTAAGACCTCACTTGCCTCTGCATGCTTGGCCTAGTTTTGGAGTTAAAACCACATTGTGTTGAGTTAGCTTCCATTCGATCACCCTATTAAACAAATTCTAACATAACTGATGGGCGTCGAGCTCTGCTCCTGCTACAATCCAGGGGTGACTTCCATCGCCAACATGTACCATCACTGTAAGTCTATACTGATCACATCTTGCTTTGTTTATCAACCCAGTTATTCCACTTTTTTAAAGAGAAATGTTTAGCCAAAGACTGATACATTTCAATTTATTCTTTCCAGGTTTTACACTCTACCGTCGGTCACTTATTCTTTCTACAATCCTATTTCTTGTACATATTTCTCTTATGGTCCGTGGGAGCCCCAATCCTAGTCTAATGACAAACGCATTTAAATTTCCACGAATTTGTAACAGACAATATTATTTTTTGATATATTTCAAATAAAAAATATTGATGTCCTCATAAATTTGTATCTTCCACTATGCTTATGGTATCCTAGTCCATATGACAAATGCATTTAAATTTCCACGAATATGTATATTTTTTTGATATATTTCAAATTAAACTTTTTTTTATCTCCTTTTATATTTATGTCGTGATACATTTTTATCTTCCACTATGCATAAATTGTATTTTCCTAATGTGAATATAACTTTTTTTTAGGCCACATGTCATTTAATGCATGAATACCACATGTGCTTCATGCTGCTTCCCACATCTCCGCTATAGTTTTTATCTGCTTCCGCTACTTTTTCCTATCCCTCTGCATTTATTCCCAATTCAAGCCAACAGGGACTACGTTGCCACACAACACTTGTTTAGGGTCTAGTTGTAAGATTTCAAGACAATAATAAGAATAGAAAAAGGGCGATAACTAATAAACAGTGAGAAATAACATTTCAAACATATTTTCATTTTGTAATTTTTAAAATAGTTAAAACATATTTTCATTTTGTAATTTTGTAATTGAATTTTTTTTTAAATACAACATAGATAAATGTTAAATTTACATATAAGATTTGTTTATTAAATTTTTATATTTATTTTTTTTAATTACTTTTATAATTTATAAAAATTATTAAATTTAAAATAAATTTTATAAATTGAATTTGTTTAAAATTACAACATAGCTAAATGTTAAATTTACATATAAGATTTGTTAGGTAGCGGAAGAAAAACATAGCATAAAACCAAAGCATAAACGAGCAACAACAAACCTGCATTAAACCAAGAACAACAAACACACAATTGACATAGTGATTTATGTGGAAACTCAATGACAGAAAAAACCACATGCAATGATAGTCGGTATTCTTATTATTCAAGGGAGAATTACAATAGTCAATCTCAGGCATATAATCATTCTCTCCTCACACACACTCTACTCTCTACATAGCTTGCTCTCACACTCTTCACACATTGCACTCTTACCTCTATGGGTATGCTCGTATATATAACATTTATTACTCAATTACATAAACCGATCATGAATAGATCACATAGTTACACGAACAGTTCATAAATAGATTGCATGCATGCACATTCCTAACATAGTTGCATGCATGTGCATGTGACCGCATGGGAAATTCGTTGGCATGTTTCCAAAAATATCCACATTGACAACAATTTACCTGATATATCATGCCCTTGATTAATTCATAAACGTTTTTGCAAGACAAGAGAAGCCAAACACCATCACAGCTCTGCAACTTTTCTCACAGTACTATTACGTGAATATTCCTGCACAATTCACTGCAGTATGGACCATTTTGTCTCCATCAGTAACCTGTCTAATAAACTAATGCACTTGTCCAAATCTCATGAATCATAACCATAGACCAAATCACTGCAACCACTGTAGGTGATATTTGTGCTTCTGTGTTTGAAGCACCCATTTCCATGCTCTTCACCTGGTTTTCCATGTGTCTACTGAAAACACCAATTGCATGTGAAATGCAAACCATTTCTCCATCGCAATCATAAAACTTCCTACTAGCATATAATACTCGAGACATATAACCCTTTTCTCCTTCATCAATTAGGACATAAACTTGAAGAGAACTTACAATGTAAAGCCAAAGGGATTTTACCAATTTCACATTATTCATACTGAATTTCCTGAGTATCTTCACCACATATTTTTGTTTTGATAACCAAGCTTACCATATTTCCTATCACTGTGTATTTTCATGCCCAAGATTTATTTTGTTTCTCTGACGTCCTTCATTACAAACATTCTAAACAGCTGAGCCAACCTGTTGACCTCAACCATGTTTGTGTTTGCAACAAGCATAACATATAACACCAAGATAATGAATATACCATAAACACAATGGTTATACTCACTTATTGTAAAATTTGGCTCACCGTGAAGGAATCAAACATCTTGTACCATTTTCCTAGTATTCTTCAGGCCATACAATGATTTTTGAGTTTGAAACAAATCTTCTGTTGCGATTCTGAACTAACCATTCTGGTTGTTCCATATACATCCCCTTATCCAAAAAACTCAATGTAAAATAATTTTAACATCTAGTTGTACTATCACAACCAATGCTAATACAACATGAATAGAAACAAGCTTTTAACAACTGGTGAGAAACTTTCATGAAAATACCTTCCAAATACCTTTCTTCTACCAACCATGCTTTGAACCTTTCATATTTTACTATGTTTGATTTTATAAAAGGAGATTCATCAAACACTGCAGCTTTTTCCATGATCATTCTATGGATAGTAGGATCCCACAGTCTGCATGCCTTAACATCATCACCATATCAAAGATCTACCTGTTTGATCTGGGTCCTACTTAGAAAGCTAATAAAAAACCATAAGCATCACAACCGAATAATTTCACATTTGAGTAATTACCAGATGACCTGCTCATACCTCTACCTAAATATTCATGTCTTTTGCAACCGATGGTGACCGAGTTACCATATGGCACAACTGCTTATGTCCACAACTATTGCTACAACTTGGCATTACTGAACATGCCCATTCGATCCCAACTTCCTTGTAATACTTTTCAAGTTCCATGGATATGAACTTACCTTCATCATATATTCTCAAACACTTGATTGACCTACCAACACATCAGCCTTTCTACAGACCCACCTTTCTAAACTGGACACACTGCTCCACCTCGAACTTTGCATTTGAACAACCTTGAAAAACTCTGACCAAGCTGACCAAGTAAGCCTTCACCGCTTACCTCGAGGCACATTTACAATGGAGTTCACCAAGCCTTTTATAGGCTTCATTACATGCAAACCCATGGACACGATACCACAGGATACCCAAAACACATGGACCCGAAAAATCACTTTCTCTGACCTAAAAACATATTTAACTCATTAACTCTTTCACCGAGTTAAGGCTAACTCAACATACATGCACACCGCGCCCCTCCCCCCCACATATTCAATCTACCTAAATCTACGTCTAGACTTTTCATAAGTAACCTAATAAACCAGGGATATGCATTCCTATCCAGATCTTACAGACATATGCCCATTTACATGCAATCAATCATTTCTACAACTCCAAAGTAAATACATTATTATTGTTATTATTATTTCATGGTGACTCAACCATCACCGCCCTGCACTTTCTATGTGAACACAGGTGGGGAGACATAACAGTCAAACAAAACTTCATCAACCATACCTGTAGCTGAATTTGTTTATTTTGTGGAGTCCTCTTTGGATGCTTGTTGTCTTTTCCAACAATCCTTCTTGAGATGCCCAGATTTTCCACAAAACCAACATTTTTTCCTTACCCTTACTGTCTTTTGATTTAGACCTAGCTATACCTTTATCTTTCCCTCCTTATGTAGAGCAACCTATGACCACTATTTCTTTTGCACTTAATGTTTCCTTACTAGATCTTCTCCTCATTTCCTCACACAACAGAGCTCCCACAACAGTGTCATAATCAATGGCATCTGTTGTGTTAAACCACACAATTGTGAACAAATGATCCCAAGACTCAGGCAACGAACACAATAGCATAACCGCCTTGTCCTCATCTTCATACTTTACTTCAATACTAGACAATTGATAAATCAAAGTATTGAAAACATTCAAGTGATCAAAAAATTTGGTACCTTCTTTCATCCGCAAGTTGTACAATTGCCTCTTCAAGAAGATTATGTTTAATAAGTTCTTTTTCATATATAGACTCTCCAGTTTGTTCCACAAACATGTTATTGTCTTCTCTTCAACAATGTTAAACAACACATCATCTGTCAGACACAAACGAATAGTACTAAGCGCTCTTGCATCCAGATCCTCCCAGTCCTCCTATGTCATGCTTGTTGGTTTCTTTTACTTTCCAGCCAAGTCCTTTTGCAATCCTTGTTGCACAAGCAGATCTCGCATCTTGAGCTTCCATAGCGCAAAACTATTCTTACCAATGAACTTTTCCACCTCAAACTTGGAACTCTGCACTTTCACCATTAGTAGAAACAATCATCCAAACCATAACTTATACTAAACTAGACTCTTTTAAAATAAATTAACAGATCTTAAAATCCAAGATTGAATTNCAAAAAAAAAATTTAACTCTAAAAATATAACTTTTTTAAATATATATATATATATATATATATATATTAAAAAATTCTTTTTTTTTTCAAATATTCACATTATACCATTCTCCACCCATTTTAATCATAAAGTGGATCCATCACCTAATTTGTCTTATGTGCATAAGAAAGTTCCACCTCACCTTTCTTAAATAATATCCTCCACTTAATCAGACTTCATCCATTCATTCAGAAACAAAATTCGCCCTTTTAAAAATGCTTCATACCTTGCGAAGTTTTTTTTTTTCTTTAATTTTTTTGATAGTCACACCTTTTATGAGGATCACATGAAGCTATTAGAAATTTTCGCCTCTGGTTAAAGGATATCCTACGGTGATTTGCTCGCGACATTTTGTAAATTTTCGTACCTTGTCAAACTACACCTTGCGACGATACTATTTTGAACTTGTCATTCTCACACTTTGTCATAGGGACAACTTGCAGCGGTGTAATAAAACTTGTCCTAGGTTGATTCACTTTATTGGGCTTGGTTCAGTTTCGTTAACCTGCTCTTTGCTCCTTCAACTCTAAGTTTTAATACTACTTGTTGGGCAGCGGAAGCAAAACATAACGTAAAACCCAGAACATAAACGAACAAGATTGGATATGCATTAAACCAAGAACAACAAACACACAATTGACACAGTGATTTATGTGGAAACCCAATGAGGGAAAAAACCACGAGTAATGATAGTCGGTATTCTTATTATTCAAGGGAGAATTACAATAGCCAATCTCAGGCATACAATCATTCTCTCCTCATACACACTCTTCTCTCTACAGAGCTTGCTCTCACACTCTTCACACATTGCACTCTTACCTTTATGGGTATGCTTATATATATAACATTTATCACTCAGTGACACAAACGTATCATGAATAGATCACATAGTTACAGGAACAATTCATAAATCCTAACATAGCTCCATGCATATGCATGTGATCTCATGGGAAATTAGTTGACATATTTCCAACAAAATTTAAAGGGCAAATCAAGTTAAGAATGCAAACCAGCTATATGTTTGATAAAGATAATGCTGAGTATTAAATTGCAAATGTCAATGTGATTGCTGCACTTAAATTATTTAATAATTTTGTAGTTAAGAATGCAAACCAGCTATATGTTTCATAAAGATGATGATGAGAATTAAATTGCAAGTGTCAATGTGATTGCTGCACTTAAAATATTTTATAATTTTATAATCCCTATATAAGGATTTTCCTGAACAATTTGTTATCTGTAAGGAACTCGATCGGTAATGAGCGCTCTCCCTATTTCAAACACAACCACTAAGTATTTGCAGACAAAAATCCTTTAATCAACTTGACCACTGACCTCCAACCAGTAAATCTCCTTTAACTCCCAGAGCACCGGGATTTTGATTCCAAAATCCACCATCATCTGTTTGAGGGCTCCCTTCATTTATAAGCTTGCAGAGCTAATCAACCAATAAAATCGATAATCAAATCTGGACTTGTCTGGAGAAACCCGATGCCAATAGATGATGGATAGTTCTCTTGCAGACAACTGTGGATCGCTCCAGCCAAAATATCTGAATATCAACGAATGAGTGAACTATTCCGGCCAAAAATGAACAAGCTGATTGAAATGAATGATAATTGAGAGAATATTAAGAAAAATATGTATATGCATACGTTGGTTCTCCAGTCGATGAGAACTGAATTTTAGAGACGAAAAGAATTCAACGAGGGAGGTTGTCCTTGGTACGATCTGGTGGGTTTGTTCTGGAAGAATTTACCCCAGAGGGTGTTGTCACAAGCCGTAGATTTGAAGAGTTCGGAGACCACTGTCAGCCTGCAACCGTTACGACAAGACGTGAAGGAGAGAACCGCGAATATAAATCTCCATTTGCACTATACAGCGTTCTTCGCAAGAGCGCGCGCGCCCGGGTCGAATTTCAAATTTTAATCCTCATGAACAACATCAACATCGGATGGGAGGACGAGTAGATGGAGCCGCTACCAATGTGAATAGAGTTGCCATCAAGGTAGAGCCGTAGATTGCACAGAAGAGCAGGGGTGCCAGAGATCTGGGAGAGATGGTGAACCAACAGATCGCAGATTTGAAAATACTTGTGCAATAGGAGATCTGAGAGGTGCATGTTATGGATCTGGAATCTGAGGCTGCGATTGTACAGTTCTAGCAGTGTTTGATGATGCAGATGTGAGTACAGTAAGTAAATCATTATGTGTTGAGGAACCACGATTTGAGGAGTACGTACTTTCCATTGATTCCTGCATCAAGACTGTTTTGTCCATTGTTGCCAACGTTGAGGAAGAAAAGCTCATAATTGGTGTGACGTTTTGTTTTTGCTGAGTTTTGTTTTTCTGAAGTTTTTTATCTCGCTTCAGAACTGCACCATCTCATCGCCTTTTGAGGATAGCATTGTGTAAGAGGCGCTCTGCGTGAAGGTACTTGCATAAATTATTTTTACTTGTTAGAAATAGTGGGTGATATGAGAAGAGAGTGAAGGTGCTTGCTAATCTCATGGGTAAGAAAATGAGAGTTAAACAGCTCTGGAGAGAGCTAAAACATATGAGGAGAAAGAATCAACATGACAAATCATTATATTTAGTAAATAAGTATGATGTTCTTTCAATTGAAGAACCCATGATCGAGGATCAGAATGAAGAAGTGGACTAGATTAATGAAGATAATAAAGAAATCGGTGAAATATTGAAAAGACTAATGTCAGTTATGTCATCCTTCTCAAGTAAAAATTTTAAATTTTGGACAATTAAAATGGAAGGATTACTGAGTAGATTTATGGAAATTTGTTAAACATGGTTTGGTCAATTCCCATGATAAGAGAAAAGATAAAATAGCCTTATATCTTATGAGTTCAGCACTGGATACAAGTATTTTGTCTCCTATTTTATATGAATTTGGTCATATTGACAATGCAAAAATGTTATGGGATATTCTTGAAATGAAATATGGTGAAAATAGTGCATCTTCTTATGAGAAAACTTATGAAGTTGATGGTGAACGTGTAGAAGATGTTGAACCCCATTGTGATCAGTCGCATGTGGATAATGATGATATTGTAATGAAGAAATTGTCATTGAAGTAATGTATGATGAGGAGAACATGTCAAATGAAGATTGGTTGAAGATAAAACATGCAATACAATATATTGATAATTTTCTAAATGTAAGAGGACACCTGCTTGAAATAATGAATGATGAGGAATCTGCAACAATAGTGAATGTTGTAGAGGAAATTGAAAAACATGTGTTAGATGATGTTGTAGACAACGTCAATACTGAAACAAAGGTTAATAGAGATGAAGTATTTGAAGCGCAACAACAGAGCTGGGAGCACCGACAGAAGCAGACAACAATGAAGAAGAGCACCCAGATGAAGTGCCAAAAGATTTTGAAGAAGATTTGAAGTTCCTTGAAGAATGGCTTGAAAATCCAAAATTTACTTGAAACTGCATAGCAGGGGAACAAAATGAAAAGGACACAAATTTTATTGATTTAAATATTGTAATGAATGGTTTTGAGTCTATAGGTTTTGACATTTGGGAACAATACGCTGAAGTTGAAGAAGTCAAGTATTGTATTGAAGTGTCAAACAATGAAGTTGTTGTCGAAGAAAAAGACATTGTAATATTCACCTACAATGAAGATTTGGAATTTGTTGATGACATCATGGACAAAGAAAGAAACTGAAAAAGTTAATAAAAATTTTATGCATTAGGGTGAAATGATGAAGGTGGGTTACACTTTTGCTTGTTTTATGACAAAAAAAACTGTATTTTCACAAGTTATTCAACTTCCGACATATAAAAGTATTTTTTTTATTTTGAATTTCACTTTACAGTAAAAACAAAACTTGTGAAGAATTGTGTTAGCTTTCTAATGACTATTTTTCAAATTTTATTTATCACGATTTGATATGTCAAATTGACAATTGTTTAACAGTATGTTTCTTAAACACGAAATGAATGATAAT
>JASDQU010108476.1:59948-78217 GCA_032191745.1 Picea mariana | reverse complement strand
AGTGTTACAAGATTGGGAATAATTAATTAAAAAGCATCCACTATTTGTATAAGAGGTTTTAATGGATGTTAATTATAACTAAATGTTCTAGGTGGCCAAAGATTCTAGAAGAGGTATTTTTTATGAGTGTTCTTATATTGATAATATGCATTGATGCACTAATATTAGATATGCACGAGGAATTTAAAATATATAATGCACATTGGCGTGTATTATATATTTTTGAATCTCCAGTGTGTATTTATATATTGAGCGCACTAGTGCACTTATATTGATAATATATATTGGTGAAGCAATATTTGATACACATTACGGCTTCAAAAATATATAATATGCATCAGTGTGTATTACATATTTTTGAAGCACCAATGTGTATTTTATATATTAAAGAATTGATATGTATTATGTGTGTAAAATCAAAGGTGCATATATTACCTTACACAGTGTAATGTATTGTAATGATTATGATAACAATAATGACAATACTAACGATATCATCTAAAGGAATGGCGTTGTTGTTTTCATTAGGATCATTGATGCTTTTATTACAATTATTCACATGGTGTAGTACTAATTTAGATGTACATATGCATAAATAGGTATGAATGACGCCATTGCATTTAAATGCATACGATTCACTGATATGTTTAATTTCTAAAGTTTTCCATATTATAGGTATGCAAATGCAACTTCTTCTTTCTTTTTACAAAATTTCCAATAATCATAAGAAAAATAATTATTTTTCATAATAATATTGATGCTTATACGTTCATTATTGCATTTGGATATAATAGTTGCATTAGTGTGTTGTATCATTTAAACAAATATATATACTCGCTCATTACACCTCTATTCATTGTAATTATGTAAATCATCCATATATTTAATCACAACATAACATTTTATTACACTAGACAATGCAATTGAATAAGAAATCCATTTATTATATATAAATAATAAACCCTTCATCATACAAAATGGGACAACATAAAGATCCATTTTTTTGTATACGAATAAAATACCCATTTCCATATGAAATAGGACAACATAAAAGTCCATGATAATCAAAATGTCAATATGTAATAGTTACAATTATTGGTAACCTGTATAAAATTGGAACAATATGTCCATATTAAACAAAATTTCTTATTTTCATAAACAAACATTACAAAATATACAAATTACAATAACATTCAATTATATTGGTCATTATTTATCACTCGAACTACTATCATCGATCGAGCTACTTGTATGTATGATTTATTCATCACTGGCATGGGATATTATACTTTTGTTATTTGGAATGTTTTGATGATTATATTGATTTTGACATTCCACCTCTTCATATTCCATCTAAAAACATAGAAATAAAGTGTAATGAGTATATCGATATTTAGAGTATAATATACATGATTGCATAAATAAATAAAATTACCACAGAAGTGAGTGTTTCATAAACAATACACATTATTTTGAAGTTGTGTTTCATGTCATCTATTGAAATATCTTATGCTTCATTCACTCCATACTTTGTTATACTAAGATTTTTATATGCCATGAGAAAGTACAGATATACTTAAAGTTTTCATGTTGTTCTATTAATTATAAAATAATGGAAGTAAAACAACATAACTACTTAAGAATTGTTCAATTAATCCTCGATACTCTAACATATACTCAAAACCCGTACTCCATTCAATGCACAAGGTATACACTTAATGAACTTGTGGCATAGTGAATTTATTCATGGGATAATAATTAATACCCCTAATTTCACTAGATATTGATAAATACCTCCCCAAATCCTTTTGTTTAACCCCCCTCCCAATACATTTTTCCAATAAAAAAACCTATCTTTAGTAGATATCCCTTATTTTTTACCAAATATGCCTTTTATACCCCCAAAACCTATAAACCCCCTCGTAACCTACATCCCCCCAAATACCTAAAATATATTGACTCTCTTTTTCATAATTTGAAAACCCCCTTTATGAATGAATGTCATAATATATTGGTCAATAAAGTGAAGCCCCCATGATTCAATGTCAATAAAATGTTCCAATGGATTTTATTTGTTAACACCTATTATAAAATATCGATGGATGATTGTAAATTATTTAAAATATAAATATAACATCTTAAGTAAGGAAAATGCAAGTACTCGCAAATTTTTTTATCAACCCTTTTTTGTCTTGTTGTTACATCTTATGTGCTAATAAAAATTTAATATTTCATGTGATAATTAAACTCTCTATACGTAAAAATAAAAATAAAAATGATTACATGCACTTGATGCACATTGTTGTTAGAATGACTCCTCCCGCGATGCATTTATGCTAATTTTTTTAACCATCTCCTTGTACACTTTTTTCGATATTCCTACCACCATGTTTTAGGTATCACTTCAATAATCCTTTGACATTTTATCAATATTCTTGAAAAAATAAAAGAATAATAAAAAGATTGTTTAATATTTATATGAAAATAAATATAGGAAAAATAATAGTTTGGTAATTTATGGACTCGTACATATATAATATAGAAAACTTGTTTAGCAATAGTACTTTTTAAATGTTTATTTTTTGTTGTTGCATTTTTTCTATTGGAAGTATTATCGGTCTCATTAACCATTGCTTTGGACATGCTTGTTATAGTGTATATATAAATTGATTCTTAGAGTCATTGGATTGATTTTTTTACTGTAAATGAAAAGAATGGTCCGATCCAATATAAACTCTAAATATAAGTTAAGTGAGTCAAATTCATTGAAATAGTAAAATATTAAGTCAAGTTTAAGTTATGTAAAATCATGAAATTGGTACATCAATTGAGTTTACCAATCTAATGGCATATGTGTATTCGTGGATGGAGACATTCCTTCAACAAGAAACACATTTTTTGCAGGCAAAGTTAAAGAAGATGATATAAGAAGAAGTAGACAACAAGGATGGTAAGAAAAAGAAGAAGAAGGGGATGGAGAATGAAAAGAGTAGACTCCTAGACAAGAATTGAAGTAAGAGGTAATAGAATATTGAAGAGAAAACAAACAAGGATATAGAATAATGAAGTAACAAAAGAGAATGGTGTAGAGAAAGAGAAATGGATCCACAAAGCAAAAGAAAAATAAACATAGTGAAAATAAAGTAAAGAATAAGAAGCAACAAGTAAGGTAATGATTAGTAGTGGAAAAATAATACCATGTGTCAATAATATAGTTTCAAAATTAACTGAAGTGAAAATGAAAATCCTAAGAAGTTTGATGATCCTTCTTGATAACGTTGTTTTCATGATGGAAAAGAAGATGGTCATGTCCCTCTATTCGTAGAAGGGTAATATTAGCATCAAATAAAAATTTGTTTGAATTGTATGTGCTTCAATCAAATGATGGTGTAACGGATGTAAGCCGCGACAAGGAAAGTATACCACCTTAATTGTGATTGTTGATGTTTTGTGGTATACCAAAAACCACTTTTCATGACAAACGAAAGATTATTATTAGCAAAAGCCACTTGCTATGATGAATGGTCCATGGTGAGTTGAAACTACTTTATAATTTTAATGGTTGAGGGTAACCCACAAAAAAACTTAGGATGTCGTTATGGGTAATCCTAAGAAAACCTAGGATGATGATGCAAGGGGAGTGGAAAATGTTTGTGATTCAAAAAAATGTTTGTTTTTTTATTTTAACCTTATTTGTTGTACTAACATATCTATGCACTTATGGTTTAAATGAAGAACAATTGGATTATGTTTAGAATTGATTTAAATTGATATTTAATCACAAAAAAAATAATAACGTCCTTAAATGCATTGATAATGGTAACACATTGGTGCACCCTGTATGTGAGAACATAAAAAAAAAAATTGTAATTTTTTAAAATAAATTTGATATCATATAACAAAATGGATAAATATTATTCGTTGCATATTATATAATGACACATCGATGTGCTTATGGTTTAAAGGAAATTGAATAAGGTATGTTTAGAATTGATTTAAAATGATATTTTATCAGAAAATAATAATAACAACCTCTGGTGCACAATTAACAAGAACACACCAGTGTGCCCTATATGAGAGTGCACTTATACGTTTTTGTACTTTAAAAAAAATAAAAAATTGATATTGTATAACAAAATGCCTAAAACGTATTTAGTACATATTATATAGTGAAACATTAGTGCCCTCGCAATTCAAAGGTGCAATAATTAGAGTATGCTTAGAATTGACTTAAAATCAATATTTTGCTATGGAATAATAATAATGATTGTTGGTGTTTCAATATTAGAAAACTAGGGCACCCTATATGGGAGTGCATTGTGGCACCTAAGATTATTTATGTGCAACAACCAAAAAGCCTCCACTAAAACCTCTAGTCACTTTCCTCCATTAGAAACCTCTTCTAAAACCTTTGGTTTCCTACCTTTGTTAGCAACCTCTGCTATAAATGAAGAAGGGATAACATTTTTTGGGAGGTTCTGCAAAAATATTCACTAGGTGGTGTTTCCTAGTAGTGATGGTTCCACCAACATTGTTCCATAAACAATGCTCATGGTTCCATAAATAGTGCTCATGTTTCCACCAAAACTATTATGTAAAAAATGTACATGGTTCCACCAATACTATTCATGGTTCAACCATCAAAATTTTAGAATTATACCAACTTTGTTCAAGTCTTTGCAAATAATTCTCATGGTTCCACCACCAAAAATTCATAGTACCACTAGTTCTATTCAAGGATCCTTAAATACTTGTGTTCATATAAACATTCCTCATAGTTCCACCAACAATGATCATGATTTTATAAATAAAACTCAATGGTCCACCACCAAATGTTCATGGTTCCAACAATTTGTTGAAGGTTCCAGAAACAATTCTCATGGTCTCATAAACAATGCTCATGTTTCCACCATCAACATTTTACAGTTCTAAAAACTTTGTGAAATATTCCATAAGCAATGGTCATGGTTTCATAAATAATGTTCATGGTTCCATAAATAATGTTCATGGTTCCACTATAGAAATTTCATAGTTCCACCAACATTGTTCTCTAGATTTTAACCTTGTACAATATTTACTGCAAACACATTTTTTGTAAAAGAACAAAAAATATACAATGGAAAATACAAACATTACACAAATATTTTTCCCCTGGAAACCCAAACGAGGAAAACCAACATATTCTATATTTATTCATAGTGATACATTATTTGCAATACAATACACATATAAGATCTAGCGACATCCAAAACCCTAACCAAATGACCTGGATTAGTCAATAACCCTAATTCCTTAACTGGAAATAGAAAACCGTCTCTAAAAAACCATGTTCCGAAAAACCTCCCAACAATGGAAATGAAAATTGAGGCAACACAAAAAACAAGGCAAAAATGAGACACGTTTCCCAAGGAAAGACATTTCTCGGGGGTGCTACCACCGAACCCCCTGTGTGTCTGGTGCAACATAGACACTACTACTCATGCAAAGAATATAACACATAAGCAACATTCTCCCACTTTTTGTTTTATTTTCATACATGGGGTTACAGGGTTACATAGTCAACAATCCAGGGCATCAATGCCCATGGATCCTCTACACCAAGAGAACTTCTTAGTGCTCACATATTTTCTTAATGAATCTGCAACATTCTTCAAAGTGTCCATCTTCATCAACAATACTTTCTTTTCTTCAACCATGCATCTCACAAAGTGATATTGAATATCATTATGCTTTGTCATTAAATGATAAGTCGGGTTCTTCACCAAAAAAAATTCACTCTGACTGTCACAATCTATCCTTACAGCTTGTTGTACCAACCCAATACTTGAACACAATATTTGTAACCATACTGCTTCCTTACTTGCATGACTAGCTGCCATAAATTCATCTTCTGTAGTTGAAAGTGCCACTACAGCCTGTTTTTTTCTTGAATCCAACTTATTTCTCCTCCAAATAGGTTAAACACATACACACTTGTAGATCTCCTACAATCCAGATCTCCAACCCAGTGTGCATCCACAAATCCATGTATATCCACCACTTTGTCCAATCTCTGTCTTCCTTGGTAGCACAATCCATAGCTAGCAATGCCACGCAAATACATGAAAACCCTTTTTATTGTTTTCCAATGCTCCTTCCCTAGTTTTGACATATACCTGCACAAAACTCCCACTGCAAGTGCAATGTCCGGTCTAGTACAAACCTTTGCATAAATCAAACAACCAGTTGCACTCACATATGGAACACAAGACATGACCTCCTCCTCTTCCTGTGTCTTGGGACATTGATCCACAGATAACTTTATACCAACAGGAATAGGAACCTTGACTGGTTTACATTCCTGCATATTAAACCTCTGGAATATTGTCTCAACATATTTTCTATGATTTAACAGGAGTTTCTTCTTTTTCCGATCTCTTTTAATTTCCATGCCCAAAATGAAATTTGAAGCACCGAGATCGTTCATGTCAAATTTAGAGGACAACTGAGTTTTCACATCCTAGATAATCTCCTTGTTGTTTCCTATCAACAAGATGTCATCCACATACAAGATCAAATAAATCAAATGATCACCAATTAATTTAAAATACACACATTGATCCTCTTTTCTTCTTGTGAATCCAAGTCCTAGCATATAAGTATCAAATTTTTGGTACCACGTCCTTGGTGATTGTTTTAAACCATACACAAACTTTTTCATCTTGCATACCAGCTCCTTTCCCTTCAAAGCATAACCTTCCAGTTGCTTCATATAGATTTCTTATTCTAGATCCCCATGTAGGAATGTTGTCTTCACATCCATATGTTCTACTTGAAAATAAAATGCAACAACAATATATAACATAAATCTTATAGAGGTTAACTTGGAAACAAGAGAAAAAATATCACCAAAATAAATTCCCTCAATCGGGGAATAACCCTTTGCTACTAACCGAGCTTTGTATTTCTTCACTTTTCCTTCTGCATTAAGATTCTTTTTAAATACCCATTTGCTGCCAATGGGCTTTCTTCCAGACGATAACTACACTAGATCCCAAGCCTCATTCTTATCCAAAGATTCCATTTCTTCATCCATGCCCCTTTTCTAGAGATTTCCATCCTCTGAATCCACTGTCTCCCTGACATTTCTAGGATCATCATCAATAATAGAAAAATAAAAATTTGAATGGAAATCAGATGGAGTATACCTTTCTGGTAGCCTTCTTTATCGAACCGATCTCCTCAATACTGGAGTATGAGGATCTTCTTCTTCTTATTCTTTTCTTCTGTAGAGTCTGACTCATCATCCTTTAAATCAAACTCTATTTTCTTTGGTTCTTCCTTACTTTGTAGGACTTCCTGTTTAACAACATCCTTCATTTCTCTAAATACCACATCTTGGCTATACATTACCTTCTTAGTTTCTGGGTTCCAAAGATTATAACCTTTGAGACCCTCTTTATATCCAATAAAGATACACTTTTC
Organism: Picea mariana; assembly: GCA_032191745.1. Taxonomy (NCBI): domain Eukaryota; kingdom Viridiplantae; phylum Streptophyta; class Pinopsida; order Pinales; family Pinaceae; genus Picea; species Picea mariana. The sequence continues at coordinate 70,753 of JASDQU010108476.1, read as the reverse complement.
AGCCTTCTTATCTAGCTTACTCATGTTTTTTGTTGGAACATGAAAATATGCATCACATCCAAATACCTGGAGATGTGTGAGAGAACGTTTCTTAGAAGTCCATACCTCTTGTGGAGTCTTGTCATCCAGCGTTGATGAGGGTGATTTATTGACCAGGTAACATGCAGTACCCTCTACCTCTTCCTAGAATTATTTCCCTAACCTAACACCACTAAGAATGCACCTTTCTTTTTCTATCAACGTCTTGTTCATCCTTTCTGCAACTCCATTCTTATTAGGTGTATTTGGATTAATCTTCTTCCTTTATATACCACACTTCTTACATAATTCTTCAAATTCATTTCGGCATAACTCTCTACCATTATCTATCCTCAACACCTTAATTATTTTCTTTGTTTGATTCTCAACAAGAGCCTTAAACTATTTGAACCTTTCAAAGACTTCATATTTCTTCCCAAGGAAATATATCCAAGTATTCCTCGAGAAATCATCTACAAATGAAAAAAGTACACATGTTTTCCCAATGACGGGACCGATACAGGTTCAAAAACATCACTATGAACTAGTTGTAAAATTCCTTCTTCCCTTGATGCACCAAAGGGGAATCTTACCCGATTTTGCTTCCATATACACAATGTTCATATAAATCAAAATTCAAAGAGAAGTTAGACATACCTTCAACCATACCTTTACCATGTAGTAGTTGAAGACCCTTCTCTCCGATATTCCCCAGTCTTTGATACCGCGGCATAACCTTTTCTCCAGAGTCTGTAGGAGTTATTTCTTCTTCAACTCCAATATTAGGAATAATGGAACTATTAAACCCATCACTAATAGTGATTCTTTGCATCTTAAACAGATTTTTAAACCAAACTCCCTTCAACAACACCATTTCTCCTTGAACCATTCTGTAGGTTTCCTTTTCAAATATTGTTTTTATCACTGCATCGTCCATTTTTCTTACATAAATAAATTTTTTTTCCAAGCCTAGGATGTGCAGAACACCAAGTAGTGTTCTAATCCTTCCATATATGAGCCTCAACTTGAATTTTCCTCGAGCTATGATTCTGGTTGTCGAGTCATCACCTAGGAAAACATTACCTTCATCATACCTTTCATATTCATAGAACCACTCCCTGTAGGGAGCCATATGAAAGGATGCACTTGATTCAACCAACCATGCCTCATGATATGCATGTGTGCTTGAAGAAGCCAAGTATAGATCCCCTCCTTCTTCCTTGGAGGTATTTCCTTATGTAGAAGGAGATTCTTTAGATCCCTTCTTTTTCTCAACTTTGGATCTACACTGCTTCTTGTAGTGCCCTTCTTTTCCACATCTCAAGAATACCTTTAGAAACTTTCTGGGAGATTTAGATCTACCCTTAGACTTACATCTCCCACTTGAGAACTTAGATCTATTTGTTTCTTGGGAGCGTCCTCTTGCAAATAATGCTTATGTGCTTTGTCCTTCCATATTATTCTATCTCATCTCCTCTGGCAACAAGGATGAGACCACTTCATCGAACTTCAAGGAAGTTGTATTACTACCTATGGCCACATCTAGACTATCCCATGAGTCTAGTAAAGAAAACAGTAAACTGATACACTTATCTTCATCTGAAATTTTAATATCAACAGATACTAACTAACTTACCACAATATTGAAAATGTTCAAATGCTCTTCCACCGAGTCTCCATCTCTCATCCTCAGATTATAAAAAATATTTCTCAAGAATAGTTTATTTACTAGGGACTTAGACTGATACAACTTCCCCAACTTATCCGATAAATCCTTGGTTGTAGCTTCCTCTGACACATTCAATAATATTGAATCTGAGAGACATAGTCAGATTGTAGTCTTCACCTTCTGATCCAACTTTTTCCAGTCATCTACTAAAGTTCCTTTAGGTGTAGTACCTGGATCTACTGTGATCCACTGATCTTTTTCCACCAACAAATCTTCCATCTTGAGCTTCCACAACTCAAAAAATTTCCCATTAAACTCATCGATCTCCATGTTTGAATTGTTTTCCATTTATTTTCACTTGAAAAATCAATACCACAGATCTCCCACTGTAACAATGCTTATCATAGTCCCGAGCCAAACCCTTGACCACAAAGGCATCCCCCTAAAGCTAAGAAATATTTGATACCAAATGTATATTTTAACCTTGTACAATATTTAGTGCAAACATATTTTCATTAAAAGATTAGAAAAGATACAATGGAAAATACAAATATTACACAGATATTTTTCCCCTGGAAACCCAAACAAGGAAAACCAACATAATCTATATTTATTCATAGTGATACATTGTTTACAATACAATATACATATAGGAGCCAATGGCATCCAAAACCATAACCCAATGACCTAGATTATTCAACAAATCTAATTCCTTACCTGGAAATAGAAAACCATCGGAAAAAAACCATGTGCTGAAAAATCGCCCAACAATGGACACGAAAATCGAGGCAACATGAAAAATGAGGTAAAAATGTGACACATTTCTCGAGGAAAAAAACATTCTTGGGGGAGATTCCCCCCAAGATCCGCATGGGGGGTTTCTCCCCCATGTACCCCCCCTGAAACCCCCCTGCGTGCCTGACGCAACGTAGACACTACTACTCGTGCAAAGAATATAACACATACCCAACATGTCCAAGATTCCATAAATAATGATCATGGTTCCACTACCAAAATTTCATGGTTCCACCAACATTGTTCAAGGTTTAATAAACAATGTTCATGGTTCAACCAACATTGTTCATGATTACATAAATAGTTCTCATGGTTTCACCACTAAAATTTCATGGCTCTGTTAACTTTGTTCAAGGTTCATAGAACATTTCTCATGGTTCCACTAGAATTGTTCATGGTTCCATAAACAATGTTCATTGTTACATATATGCATAGATTACACAAGAATATATACAAAAGTGCATATATGTGAAAGCGCTTTGGAAAAATATATGCTTATATGATTTAATTATATTTTTATTTATTTCAAATTCATGGAGGAAAATGTTGAAAACCTGTCATTAGTGTTTCAAATGTTAAAGGGATGAAAAATTTATGCGATGTTAAATGATTGCAACTTATATCAAAGCCAATTTTAGTGTTTGACTCACATTGTTTATAAGAAATAATGAATATTAGTGAATCTAGAGAAAGATTTGGGCCATTATGGTATATACCACTTTGAGAAATGTATCAAGTATAAGATAATTTTTGGGTATTATGGATCATTGATAGGTCGCATGGACTATTACCCAAATGTAAGACAGTATTATAGTTTATCATGAGTTCCCATTACTTCTAATGGTAATCTAAAGTGTCCAGTACTACATGTCATAATAGCGAAAGAATACCCTCGAAATGAAGAAAACTATTTATTTCTATAGGTTTCAATGAATGTTTCATTAATTCATATGGAGTGTGTAAGTTAGTTGGTAAACATGCTATTTAATGTACTACAAGAAGATTGCACAATACAAAATAGGAAGAAAGTTTGTTGGTAGGAGATGAATTGGTTAGTAAGTTATGGTTATCAAAGTTGTTATGTGACAATATGTAAGGCGCTTAGTGTAGAGAAATTTGCGCAATATGAATGAAGTTTAAGCTTATTAGAGACCTACATTAGACATGACATCATTGGATGAATTAGGGGTACAATCCCAAATATTATTGTTACAATAATATTTTTGTTATAATATTATTGTTAAACAAAGTTGGTGGAACCATGCACATTTGGTGGTGGAGGCATGATCATTATTTATGGAACCATGGACGATGTTTATGGAACCATGAGCATTGTTTATAGAACCTTAAACAAATTGTTGGAAACATGAATATTTGGTGGTGGAACCTTGAACATTTTTTATGGAAATGTGAGTATTGTTTATAGACAAATAAGAAATCAAAGATCCTTGAATAAATTTCATGGAACTATGAACTTTTGGTAGTGTAACCATGAACATTATTTATGGAACCATGAGCATTGATTACAAAATATTGAAAAAAATTAGTAGAAATGTGAACTTTTAATAGTGGAACCACAAGCATTATTTATGGAACCTCCTAATGATGCACATACCCCCACTTGAAGGCCCAAAAATCCCCTTGAAATGTAATGTGCAATTATTTGAGGTGTTTTTCATTACCCTCAATCCCTAAGATCTTCCATTATGGATTATGTCTTGAGTTTCCTTACCCACCCATGCCAAGGACCATGAGACCCATCCCTAGTGTTGAAAACCTTTTATTGGTGCCAATATCCCCACTTATAGGACAATTATTCCTTAGAGAGGTTACATGCAGTGATTCAAGATCATTTTCATCACACTTAAGCCATATAATATACCTTTAGGGCCGATGAGATCCATCCCTAATTCTCAAAACCTCCTAATGACACTTATATCCCCACTTGTATGGATAATATCCCCTATATATAATTTGTGGGGTGCTTTGAGGCCTCATTCACTGCCCTTGATACATAGAAGCTATGTCTAGGACCTAAGGTTTGTGTTTCCTCTCATAACCATGTCCATGGCCCTAAGACCCATACTTATTTATTAGAGCGTCCTACTAGTGCCCACATCCCCACTGAGAGATAAAATATCCATTAGATAGGTCTTGTGTCGTGGTCTAAGGTCATGTTCATAGCCTTGGATCATTGGAGGCTACCTTTATGTCCTAAGGCCCTACCTTACTCCCATGTCCTATACTTGGTGCTTAAAACCTTCTAATGGCACCAAAATCCCAACTCAAAGGCTAAAGAACCTTTAGAACCTTTAGAATGGTCTCAAACATGGACCTTTAGTCCTAAAATCTACCTTTATAGCCCAAGGATTGGGTTCTCCCCCAATAATGATCAATGTGTTGATACCTATACTTTGTGCCAAAGCCTCCTTATCCCCACTCAAAGGAAAAATATCTTTTCGAACAATCTTGTGTAGTGTTTCTAGGTTTTCATGATGGTCGTTAAGCCCAATATGATTCCTTTATTAACCTTAAGATATGAGTGTTGATAATAAATAATTTATGAATATTTGATGGATTTAATAAAATCAATTAAGATGAATTTATGTTAAAGTCATAATAGATTTACCATTGATAATTAAGAAATTAAATAAAAATATAATGAATACTCTATGCATAATGCAGTAAATGATACTTCATGTGAAGATAAAAGAATGTTAATAGCATGCGATTACATTTTTTCTTAATTGCTAAGAATAATTAACTATGAATTTATTTTATAAAATTAACACATCAAGATTTAAGGGAACAAATTCTTTTGGAGATGTTATAATTTCTAGGAATATTTTGATTAAGTGATGGGGGTATTAGAGTTGAAATTTATTACTTATGTAAATAATTTCAAGTTTTTGTACTCCTCCTTTAAATCGACGTCTAATTACTTTATTACCATTCTTTCCTCAACAACTAATTTTCTTTCTTTGGTTTGAAGCCACTCCTTACTCCCTTTTCCTTATCCTCAAGACCATCTCTCTTTGACTTCGACCCAATCCTTACCAAGTTAAGGAAATTTCTATGGGAACCAATCTTTAACATTCATGATTCAATGTTTTATTCTTCATTTCAATGACTTGGGATTCCAACAAGTCCTCTCAACCACTTCATTGAAACAATTTATCTTCCCATCTTCTTGTCTTGGCTTAGTTTCCACATTAGCATTGTTTCAACTTCTTATACCCAAATTTTCTTATCCCTTCCTCACATGCAAACTAGTATGTACTTGATGTTTATTTTGTTTCCCAACATTGTTTTTTCACTTGAGTCCATATCTATCTTTGATTCTATGTGGTCATTGGACATCGGTCATATTTGTGTTGATTCATATAGCCATGCATCTAAATTCTCTTACATGAATGAAAATATTTCTAGATAGTGGTGTGGTGTATTAGAGTTGAAACTTCGTATCTAAATAAATGCATACATGTTGCACCTCCTTCTTACTTATATTTACTGAATTAAGGAAACAAGGAAAACTTTTGTGTGCATAAATGAAGGTTGTTTCTTATAAAAAGAGGAGATTTTATTGTAGTATCTATTCCAAAACGCTACAAGATAGGCATACTCGACTAGAAAGGTTTGGTAAGTTATTTGGAGAGTTGCATTGACCTTAAAATAGACATGTGTGATATTGATTAGAGTATATAACTTTATTTGTGTATTGATATTTTTCAATTTATTTGAACATTCAATGACCTTTTTAAGATGACTCTATATCCCCAACCATTTGATGATCTTGTATGTATATTTAAGGTAGTGATTACAACTTGTTCAATTCCAAAGTGAAGAATATTGTATCTAATTTCAAATTGTAGAAGTTTAAGAAGATAGCTATTCCATCCAAATTCAAGGTGTAGAAGTTTAAAAAGATAGTTATTGCATGAGGGAAGGTCATAGAAAGTGTTGTATGGTTGGAGAACCACATACAATATACTTAAACTATATTTACATGTATTTTTTAAGAATAAGAATTAAATTTTTGGATAAAAATTAAATTATAATAATTCCTCTTTTAAATTTATAAAATCAAACAAACTTTTAATTAAGATAAAAAAAAAAACAAATTGAATTAAAATTGATAATATTATAAAAAAGCATTCATATAAATATATAGTAGCTTTATTTGTTTTACATGTTTTCATTATTTGCATACTCTTCTTTCTTTAGATAAGTATAAATAAAAATAATATGATGGGTGACAATGAAATATTTATTTAATTATTTAATTGTATATTAATAAATAAATAAAAATTCAATATATAATATAGTAAATGTTGTTTTAATTAAGATAAAAAAAACAAAAAAACAAATTGAATTAAAATTGATAATATTATAAAAAAAATTCATATAAATATGGTAGCTTTATATGTTTTCATTATTTGCATACCCTTCTTTCTTTAGATAAGTATAAATAAAAATAATATGATGGGTGACAATGAAATATTTATTTAATTATTTAATTGTATATTAATAAATAAATAAAAATTCAATATATAATATAGTAAATGTTGTTTTAAAAAATATAGAAAGATAATTTTATATTAATTTTTACTTTACATTAATATAAAATATAATATAGTTTTATCAAAATTAAATATATTAATTTTTTTTAATTATAAAATAAATAATTATATTCTATATATTAAAAATTTTAAAACATAAATTATTTATACAATAAAAATACAATTTATGAATATATCATTATTTAATGATGAAAATACATCATCTGAATTTTTATGTGAACATAATCACTTATTAGTCCCTGCTGAAGGCATAGAGGGACTATAGAGATCAATAATTCGTTGACTTCATATTAATCTGTCCTTTGACTCTAAATTTTTGCAAAATCTATATTGTTCGTACTATAGAAGAAAAAAAATTATTTAATATTTATATATAAAAAAAAAATTATGTCATCGTCTTATTAGAGAATATATATTGGAGGTCTTATTGCTAGCTTCGCTATTCACAATGTTGTAAATGTGTAGATATCCAAAGTTTTGAGCTTAGTCACTCCTTTTTAATTTTTATTACATTTTTACTGAAATGTTTACAACTCGAAAGTTCTGAGCATGGACGTTTTTATTTATTTATTTTCTAGGTATTTGTATTGGAATGTTTGCATACCGAAGGTTTAGGTCATTGACACTTTTTTTTATGTGCTTTAATAATCCTGACAACTTAAACGTTTACATGGCACAAGGTCCTAAAACAGGCCTAACAACTTAAATGTTTGCATACCACGAAGCCCTTGCATAGCCTGGCAACCTTAAATGTTTACTTAAATAACTTATCGGAGTACATTTTTCCTTGAAAATTTCCATACAATGTTGCAGTGAATTTGGACAATATTGTTGTCCACCACCAGTTGAATAGGCATTGTATGTTTCATACTTGTTCTAGGCTTTGAATGCAATTTCGTCATCATTGAAGCTACATACATTGTTTACTAGTTCGGTGGGTGCTTCTTCTTCATTGGCTCGTCAGTTGTTGCTTGTTTTTGTTTGCTTAAAATTTGCAAGGTTGGGGTTCTGCATTCGCAGTTGGATCTTTTTTTTTTTTTCCTTTGCGGGGTCCAGGTGGTGCTCCCACAATTCGACCCGCGCTTCTGTCGTTCATCATTTTGGAGTAAGTTTCCATGCCATAATTTCATTTTCTATTCCTCCTTTGATGTTCAGTGTTTGTAGTTTGCAAGTAAGAATGTTTTCTTATTTCTACTGCCATGCTCATCATATGTTTCTGGTTCCTTCTATGCTTCGGTTGCAGTTTGGTATTCATTGGAGATACATATGTTGTTTGTTGGTTCGGTGGTTGTTGCTTGTTCGCTGGTTCGTTGGTTGGTGGTTGTTGTTGTTTGGCTCAAGTTTATGATCTTGGGGACCTTTGGATGCAGCGATTTTTTTGTTAAGATAAAGCATATGCAAAAACACACTTATTAACCATATATGGTGAAAAGTGCCCATATCACAATACAACTTCTTTAACCTTTACACAGACTGGTGTGGCCACAATACAATTTGTCTTGTACTTGAGATATGATATGTACACCAAAGATACTACAAAATTATATTTCCATGTCTGGAAGCATATCTGGATACTCTGCCACATAAAACCAAAATCATTTAGCTATGTCAATGCAATTTCTTAATATTTTGTGGCTTGTAACATATTTTGGGCAGGGAAAACCTTTATATATTTACAACCATGGATGGAGAAAAGCAAAGGTTCATGTTTCTAACTATATTTTATTCTATTTGTTGATTCTCATTTACTGTATGTACATATTACTTGTTCTCTGCTTCATAACATCTTCTATTCATGTTCATTGTATTTTGTGTGTTCCCACATTCAAACAAACAGAATTGTTGGAGAAAACGAAGGAGTCTTAAGTACAGCAGTGGAAGACGAGATACAAAGGTACATGCTTGTACTGTTATTTCATATTTCATTGTTTTTTATTTCATTTATTGTCTGTATATGTGTTCACCTTCTTTATTATATGTAGATATTGTGTGCCTTCCTACAAAATAACCTATTTTTATTACATGTCTTCCTGTGTCCATTGTATTTTTCTTGCATTCCTACATTTGAACAAATAGAGTGGTTGGAGAGGACGATGGATTCTTTGGCACTGTTGTAACCTAGGTATGCATCCCCTGCCTCTCCTCTTGTTTAACCCTGCCTTCATCAATTTTTCCTTTTTCTGGTTGGTTAAGTCATTTTCCCATTACTGAGTGACTTGGTTCTTGTTTGATTCTTTCCTGTTTGAGTCTTTATGCATTTCATTTTTTTTCTTTCTTGAAGGATGAAATATACGTCGTATTTAGTTCAAATTACTTGTCATCACGTTTTCTGTGGATTGAGCTCACCATAGGTCGAACAAGCATTTTTGTATGCACGAGGAAGCCCCGTAGATAAACGCAACGATCCAGAGCGATCGATTTCAGGCTCAGATTGTCAAAAAAAACCAAACAAAGTAAGTTTCAATGGTCAAGATTCATCAAGCGAATCATAGATCAACAAATCTCGTCCATTCGACTTACAAAATTGCGCGGGTTTTAATATCAAGTTTGAAGTACTGAGTTGTCAAAGACCCGAAGCCTCTTAAGAGCCGAAGAACCGAAATCCTAAGAACCTGACACGTCACTTCGGTGATTTTCCTTCGGGAGTTTTTCGAGCATAACATTCATAAACTCCCGAACTCCCGAAGCTCAGATTTCTGAAGTGAATATGGACCGTTCGTTGGTCATGACACGCGGTAGCATATCATTCACTTCGGGGATTTTCCTCTACGAGATTTTCAGGTTTCACATTTGAAAGTCCCAAAGAGCCAAAGACCCGAAGTCTCGAAGTAAATCTAGACCATCCATCATATGGGGCACGTGGCAAAAGATCAGTTACTTTGACGATTTTCCTCCGGGAAGTTTCTAAGCACCAACATTTGAAACTTTCGAAGCCCGAAGTGCTGAAAACCCGGAATAAATCAGGACCATACATTGGCAGAGACACTTGGAAGCAGATCAACCACTTCGGTGATTTTCCTCTGGGAGATCTTCACGCTCAACATTTTGAAACTCTCGAAGTCACGAAGCCCGACAAGCCGAAGTTCTGAAGTACCAAATCATGTGGAAACCAACGATTGAGACATGTGGCACACTCATGAGGCGGGACATGTGGCATTCATATTAGGTCATTTGGTTATGGAATTTTCCCATTTCCATGTGACATGTGTCACCTTTCTTTCCAAGACACCTCAAAAGCCGTGACATCATACGACATTAGGCCGCCACGTTACTTCGACGATTTTCCTTCGGGAGAGCTTCATGCTTCACATTTGAAACTCCCAAAGCCTAGATTTACGAAGAGAATCTGGACCGTTCATCCATCATGGCACGTGGCGACAAATCACTCACTTCAGATTTTTTCCTTCGGGAGATGTTTCATGCTTCACATTCAAAATAACCGAAGCCCAAAAGTCCGAAGTGAATCTGGACCATTGATCCCAGGTCAACGAGAACCGTCGATCCTTGTAGCAAGTAAATGTCACCCAGATCTCAGATTGTAATCAGATCAACGACTACAGTTCATTGCGGGGATGCAAACTGCCTGGACATTAATTTTCCAGAGCAATCCCACAATTTAAACCATGGTTTTGTTGGAAGGGTACATGGTAGCTTGTGGTGGATTACGGGCCCAAAGGTGGTTTGGATCCAAACCACCCTCAATAGCTCCTGCAATCATGTGCTTGAATGACATCACATCTCCT
>JASDQU010108476.1:43229-57693 GCA_032191745.1 Picea mariana | reverse complement strand
CTTTGACTTAGGATTAGACTCTTGTTAGGCTTCTAGATTTATAATTTACTGATTACATAATTATTTTATTTGTAAATGTGTAAATGTGTCTTCTTGCCAAATTTGAAATTTGTAAATGTGCCTTCTTTCCAAATTTGAAATTTGAAATGTAAACACACCTTCATGCCAACATTTATTATTCTATACCCTCTCATAATGGTAACAGACTACAAGGAAGACACCATGTAGAAAGGTTTTTCCATAGGTTTCTAGTGTTACAAGATTGGGAATAATTAATTAAAAAACATCCACTATTTGTATAAGAGGTTTTAATGGATGTTAATTATAACTAAATGTTCTAGGTGGCCAAAGATTCTAGAAGAGGTATTTTTTATGAGTGTGCTTATATTGATAATATGCATTGATGCACTAATATTAGATATGCACGAGGAATTTAAAATATATAATGCACATTGGCGTGTATTATATATTTTTGAATCCCTAGTGTGTATTTATATATTGAGCGCACCAGTGCACTTATATTGATAATATATATTGGTGAAGCAATATTTGATACACATTATGGCTTCAAAAATATATAATATGCATCAGTGTGTATTACATATTTTTGAAGCCCCAATGTGTATTTTATATATTAAAGAATTGATATGTATTATGTATGTAAAATCAAAGGTGCATATATTACCTTACACAGTGTAATGTATTGTAATGATTATTATAACAATAATGACAATACTAAAAATATCATCGAAATGAATGGCGTTGTTGTTTTCATTAGGAGAATTGATGCTTTTATTACAATTATTCACACGGCGTAGTACTAATTTAGATGTACATATGCATAAATAGGTATGAATGACGCCATTGCATTCAAATGCATACAATTCACTGATATGTTTAATTTCTAAAGTTTTCCATATTATAGGTATGCAAATGCAACTTCTTCTTTCTTTTTACAAAATTTCCAATAATCATAAGAAAATTAAATATTTTCTATAATAATATTGATGCTTATACGCTCATTATTGCATTTGGATATAATAGTTGCATTAGTGTGTTGTATCATTTAAACAAATATATATACTCACTCATTACACCTCTATTCATTGTAATGATTTAAATCATCCATATATTTAATCACAACATAACATTTTATTACACTAGACAATGCAATTGAATAAGAAATCCATTTATTATATACAAATAATAGACCCTTGATCATACAAAATGGGACAACATAAAGATCCATTTTTTTGTATACGAATAAAATACCCATTTCCATATGAAATAGGACAACATAAAAGTCCATGATAATCAAAATGTCAATATGTAATAGTTACAATTATTGGTAACCTGTATCAAATTGGAACAATATGTCGATATTAAACAAAATTTCTTATTTTCATAAAGAGACATTACAGAATATACAAATTACAATAACATTCAATTATATTGGTCATTATTTATCACTCGAACTACTATCATCGATCGAGCTACCTGTATGTATGATTTCTTCATCACTGGCATGGGATATTATACTTTTGTTATTTGGAATGTTTTGATGATTATATTGATTTTGACATTCCACCTCTTCATATTCCATCTAAAAACATAGAAATAAAGTGTAATGAGTATATCTATATTTAGAGTATAATATACATGATTGCATAAATAAATAAAATTACCACAGAAGTGAGTGTTTCATAAACAATACACATTATTTTGAAGTTGTGTTTCATGTCATCTATTGAAATATATTATGCTTCATTCACTCCATACTTTGTTATACTAAGATTTTTATATGCCATGAGAAAGTACATATATACTTAAAGGTTTCATGTTGTTCTATTAATTATAAAATAATGGAAGTAAAACAACATAACTACTTAAGAATTGTTCAATTAATCCTCGATACTCCAACATATACTCAAAACCTGTACTCCATTCAATGCACAAGGTATACACTTAATGAACTTGTGGCATAGTGAATTTATTCATGGGATAATAATTAATACCCCTAATTTCACTAGATGTTGATAAATACCTCCCCAAATCCTTTTGTTTAACCCCCCTCCCAATACATTTTCCAATAAAAAAAACCTATTTTTAGTAGATATCCCTTATTTTTTACCAAATACGCCTTTTATACCCCCAAATACCTATAAACCCCTTCGTAACCTACATCCCCCCAAATACCTATAAACTATCTCGTAACCTACATCCCCCCAAATACCTAAAATATATTGACTCTATTTTTCATAATTTGAAAACCCCCTTTATGAATGAATGCCATAATATATTGGTCAATAAAGTGAAGCCCCCATGATTCAATGTCAATCAAATGTTCCAATGGATTTTATTTGTTAACACCTATTATAAAATATCGATGGATGATTGTAAATTATTTAAAATATAAATATCACATCAAATATAACATATTAAGTAAGGAAAATGCAAGTACTCTCAAAATTTTTGATCAACCCTTTTTTGTCTTGTTGTTACATCTTATGTGCTAATAAAAAATTAATATTTCATGTGATAATTAAACTCTCTATACATAAAAAAATAAAAAAATAAAAATGATTACATGCATTTGATGCACATTTTTGTTAGAATGACTCCTCCCACGATGCATTTATGCTAATTTTTTTAACCATCTCCTTGTACACTTTTTTCGATATTCCTACCAGCATGTTTCAGGTATCACTTCAATAATCCTTTGAAATTTTATCAATATTCTTGAAAAAAGAAAAGAATAATAAAAAAATTGTTTAATATTTATATGAAAATAAATATAGGAAAAATAGTAGTTTGGTAATTTATGGACTCGTACATATATAGTATAGAAAACTTGTTTAGCAATAATACTTTTTAAATGTTTATTTTTTGTTGTTGCATTTTTTCTATTGGAAGTATTATCGGTCTCATTAACCATTTCTTTGGAAATGTTTGTTATAGTTTATATATAAACTGATTCTTAGAGTCATTGGATTGATTTTTGTACTGTAAATGAAAAGAATGGTTCGATCCAATATAAACTCTAAAGTTAAGTTAAGTGAGTCAAATTCATTGAATAGTAAAATATTAAGTCAAGTTTAAGTTATGTAAAATCTTGAAATTGGTACATCAATTGAGTTTACAAATCTAGTGGCATATGTGTATTCGTGGATAGAGACATTCCTTCAACAAGAAACACATTTTTTGCAGGTAAAGTTAAAGAAGATGATATAAGAAGAAGTAGACAACAGGGATGATAAGAAAAAGAAGAAGAAGGGGATAGAGAATGAAAAGAGTAGACTCCTAGACAAGAATTGAAGTAAGAGGTAATAGAATATTGAAGAGAAAACAAACAAGGATATAGAATAATGAAGTAACAAAAGAGAATGGTCTAGAGAAATAGAAATGGATCCACAAAGCAAAAGCAAAATAAACATAGTGAAAATAAAGTAAAGAATAAGAAGCAACAAGTAAGGTAATAATTAGTAGTGGAAAAATAATACCATGTGTCAATAATATAGTTTCAAAATTAACTGAAGTGAAAATGAAATTCCTAAGAAGTTTGAAGATCCTTCTTGATAATGTTGTTTTCATGATGGAAAAGAAGATGGTCATGTCCCTCTATTCATAGAAGGGTAATATTAGCATCAAATGAAAATTTATTTGAATTGTATGTGCTTGAATCAAATGATGGTGTAATTGATGTAAGCCATGACAAGGAAAGTATACCACATTAATTGTGATTGTTGATGTTTTGTGGTAAACCAAAAACCACTTTTCATGACAAATGAAAGATTATGATTAGCAAAAAACACTTGCTATGATGAATGGTCCATGGTGAGTTGAAACTACTTTATAATTTTAATGGCTGAGGGTAACCCACAAAAAAACTTAGGATGTGGTTATGGGTAATCCTAAGAAAACCTAGGATGATGATGCAAGGGGAGTGAAAAATGTTTGTGATTCAAAAAAATGTTTTATTTTTATTTTAACCTTATTTGTTGTACTAACATATCTATGCACTTATGGTATAAATGAAGAACGATTGGATTATGTTTAGAATTGATTTAAATTGATATTTAATCGCAAAAAAATAATAACGGCCTTAAATGCATTGATAATGGTAACACATTGGTGCACCCTATATTTGAGAACATAAAAAAAAATTGTAATTTTTTTAAAATAAATTTGATATCATATAACAAAATGGATAAATATTATTCATTGCATATTATATAATGACACATCGATGTGCTTATGGTTTAAAGGACATTGAATAAAGTATGTTTAGAATTGATTTAAAATTATATTTTATCAGAAAATAATAATAACAACCTCTGGTGCACCATTAACAAGAACACACTAGTGTTCCCTATATGAGAGTGCACTTATACGTTTTTGTACTTTCAAAAAAAAATAAAATTGATATTGTATAACAAAATGCCTAAAACTTATTCAGTTATCTTATATAGTGACACATTAGTGCCCTCACAATTCAAAGGTGCAATAATTAGAGTATGCTTAGAATTGACTTAAAATCAATTTTTTGCTATGGAATAATAATAGTGATTGTTGGTGTTTCAATATTAGAAATTAGGGCACCCTATATAGGAGTGCATTGTGGCACCTAAGATTATTTATGTGCATCAACCAAAAAGCCTTCACTAAAACCTCTAGTCACTTGCCTCCATTAGAAACCTTTGCTAAAACCTTTGGTTTCCTACCTTTGTTAGCAACCTCTGCTATAAATGAAGAAGGGATAACATTTTTTGGGAGGTTCTGCAAAAATATTCACTAGGTGGTGTTTCCTAGTAGTGATGGTTCCACCAAAATTATTCATGCTTTCATAAATAGTACTCATGGTTCCACCAACATTGTTCCATAAACAATGCTCATGGTTCCATAAATAGTGCACATGTTTCCACCAAAACTATTGTGTAAACAATGTACATGGTTCCACCAATACTATTCATGGTTCCATAAACAATGTTCATGGTTCAACCATCAAAATTTTAGAATTATACCAACTTTGTTCAAGTCTTTGCAAATAATTCTCATGGTTCCACCACCAAAAATTCATAGTACCACTAGTTCTATTCAAGGATCCTTAAATACTTGTGTTCATATAAACATTCCTCATAGTTCCACCAACAATGATCATGATTTTATAAATAAAACTCAATGTTCCACCACCAAATGTTCATGGTTCCAACAATTTGTTGAAGGTTCCATAAACCATTCTCATGGTTTCATAAACAATGCTCATGTTTCCACCATCAACATTTTACAGTTCTAAAAACTTTGTGAAATGTTCCATAAGCAATGGTCATGGTTTCATAAATAATGTTCATGGTTCCATAAGTAATGTTCATGGTTCCACTATCGAATTTTCATAGTTCCACCAACATTGTTCTCTAGATTTTAACCTTGTACAATATTTACTGCAAACACATTTTCTGTAAAAGAACATAAAATATACAATGGAAAATACAAATATTACACAATTTTTTTTCCCCTGGAAACCCAAACCAGGAAAACCAACATATTCTATATTTATTCATAGTGATACATTATTTACAATACAATACACATATAGGATCCAGTGGCATCCAAAACCCTAACAAAATGACCTAGATTAGTCAACAACCCTAATTTCTTAACTGGAAATAGAAAACAGTGTCCAAAAAACCATGTTCTGAAAAACCTCCCAACAATGGAAATGAAAATTGAGGCAACACAAAAAACGAGGCAAAAATGAGACACGTTTCCCAAGGAAAAAAAATTCTCAGGGGCACTGCCACCGAACCCCTGTGTGTCCGGTGCAACGTAGACACTACTACTCATGCAAAGAATATAACACATAAGCAACATTCTCCCACTTGTTGTTTTATTTTCATACATGGGGTTACAGGGTTACATAGTCAACAATCCAGGGCATCAATGCCCATGGATCCTCTACACCAAGAGAACTTTTCTGTGCTCACATATTTTCTTAATGAAATCTGCAACATTCTTCAAAGTTTCCACCTTCATCAACAATACTTTCTTTTCTTCAACCATGTCTCTCACAAAGTGATATTGAATATCAATATGCTTTTTCTTTGAATGATAAGTCAGGTTCTTCACCAAAAAAAATTCACTCTGACTGTCACAATCTATCCTTAGAGCTTGTTGTACCAACCCAATACCTGAACACAACATTTGTAACCATACTTCTTCCTTAATTGCATGAGTGGCTACCATAAATTCATCTTCTGTAGTTGAAAGTGCCACTACAACCTGTCTTTTGCTCATCCAACTTATTTCTCCTCCAAATAGGTTAAACACATACCCACTTGTAGATCTCCTACAATCCAGATCTCCAGCCCAGTCTGCATCCAAAAATCCATGTATATCCACCACTTTGTCCAATCCCGGTCTTCCTTGGTAGCACAATCTATAGATAGCAATGCCACACAAATACATGAAAACCCTTTTTATTGTTCTCCAATGCTCCTTCACGGGTTTTGACATATACCTGCTCAAAACTTCCACTACAAGTGAAAGTGCAATGCCCGGTCTAGTACAGACCATTGCATAAATCAAACAGCCAACTGCACTCACATATGGAACAAGAGACATGACCTCCTCCTCTTCCCGTGTCTTGGTACATTGATCCACATATAAATTTACACCAACAGAAATAAGAACCTTGATCGATTTACATTCCTGCATATTCTCGACATATTTTTTCTGATTTAACAAGAGTTTCTGCTTTTTCCGATCTCTTTTAATTTCCATGCCCAAAATGAAATTTGAAGCACCGAGATCCTTCATGTCAAATTTAAAGGACAACTGAGTTTTCACATCCTGGATAATCTCCTTGTTGTTTCCTATCAACAACATGTCATCAACATACAAGATCAAATAAATCAAATGATCACCAATTAATTTAAAATACACACATTGATCCTCTTTTCTTCTTTTGAATCCAAGTCCTAGCATATAAGTATCAAATTTTTGGTACCACATCCTTGTTGATTGTTTTAAACCATACATAGACTTTTTCATCTTGCATACTATCTCTTCTTTCCCTTCACAGCATAACCTTCCAGTTGCTTCATATAGATTTCTTATTCCAGATCCCCATGTAGGAATGTTGTCTTCACATCCATATGTTCTACTTCAAAATCAAATGCAACAACAATAGATAACATAAATCATATAGAGGTTAACTTGGCAACAGGAGAACAAATCTCACCAAAATAAATTCCCTCAACTGGGGAATAACCCTTTGCTACTAACCGGGATTTGTATTTCTCCACTTTTCCTTCTGCATTAAGATTCTTTTTAATACCCATTTGATGCCAATGGGATTTCTTCCAGTCGATAACTATACTAGATCCCAAGCCTCATTCTTATCCAAAGATTCCATTTCTTCATCCATGTCCCTTTTCTAGAGATTTCCATCCTCTGAATCCACTGTCTCCCTGACATTTCTAGGATCATCATCAGTAATAGACAAAGAAAAATTTGAATGGAAATCAGATGGAGTATACCTTTCTGGTAGCCTTCTTTCTCGAACCGATCTCCTCAATACTAGAGTATGAGGATCTTCTTCTTCTTCTTCTTCTTTTCTTCTGTAGATTCTGACTCATCATCCTTTAAATCAAACTCTATTTTCTTTGGTTCTTCCTTACTTTGTAGGAATTCCTATTTAACAACATCCTTCATTTCTCTAAATACCACATCTTGGCTATACATTACCTTCTTAGTTTCTGGGTCTCAAATCTTATAACCTTTGAGACCATCTTTATATCCAATAAAGATACACTTTTCAACCTTCTTATCTAGCTTACTCATGTTTTCCATTGGAACATGAAAATATGCATCACATCCAAATACCTTGAGATGTGTGAGAGAAGGTTTCTTAGAAGTCCATACCTCTTGTGGAGTCTTGTCATCCAGCACTGATGAGGGTGATTTATTGACCAGGTAACATGTAGTACCCATTGCCTCTTCCCAGAATTATCTCCCTAACCTGACACCACTGAGCATGCACTTTGTTTTTTCCATCAATGTCTTGTTCATCCTTTCTGAAACTCCATTCTTATTAGGTGTATTTGGATTAATCTTATTCCTTTATATACCACACTTTTTATAGAATTCTTCAAGTTCATTCCGGCAGAACTCTCTACCATTATCTATCCTCAACACCTTAATTATTTTCTTTGTTTGATTCTCAACAAGAGCCTTAAACTATTTAAACATTTCAAAGAATTCATATTTCTTCCCAAGTAAATATATCCAAGTATTCCTCGAGAAGTCATCTACAAATGAAAAAAAGTACACATATTTTCCCAATGATGGGACCGATACAAGTTCAAAAACATCACTATGAACTAGTTGTAAAATTCCTTCTTCCCTCGATGCACCAGAGGGGAATCTTACCCAATTTTTCTTCCATATACACAATGTTCATATAAATCAAAATTCAAAGAACAATTAGACATACCTTCAACCATACCTTTACCGTGTAGTAGTTGAAGACCCTTCTCTCCGATATTCCCCAGTCTTTGATGTCGCAGCATAACCTTTTCTCCAGAGTTTGTAGGAGTTATTTCTTCTTCAACTCCAATATTAGGAATAATGGAACTATTAAACCCATCACTAATAGTGATTTTTAAACCAAAATCCCTTCAACAACACCATTGCTCCTCGAACCATTCTGCAGGTTTCCTTTTCAAATATTGTTTTTACCACTACATCGTCCATTTTTCTTACATAAATAAAATTTATGTCCAAACCTGGGATGTGCAGAACACCAAGTAGTGTTCTAATCCTTCCATATATGAGCTTCAACTTGAATTTTCCTCGACCTATGATTCTGGTTGTCGAGTCATCACCTAGGAAAAAATGACCTTCATCATACCTTTCATATTCACAGAACCACTCCCTGTGGGGAGTCATATGAAAGGATGCACCTGATTCAACCAACCATGCCTCATGATATGCATCTATGCTTGAAGAAGCCAAGTACAGATCCCCTCCTTCTTCCTTGGAGGTATTTCCTTATGTAGAAGGAGATTCTTTAGATCCCTTCTTTTTCTCAACTTTGGATCTACACTGCTTCTTGTAGTGCCCTTCTTTTCCACATTTCAAACATACCTTTAAAAAAATTCTGGGAGATTTAGATCCACCCTTAGACTTACATCTCCCACTTGATAACTTAGATCTATTTATTTCCTGGGAGCGTCCTCTTGCAACTAATGCATCTGTGCTTTGTCCTTCCATATTATTCCATCTCATCTCCTCCGACAACAAGGATGAAACCACTTCATCAAACTTCAAGCTAGTTGTATTACTACCTATGGCCACAACCGGACTATCCCATGAGTCTGGTAAAGAACACAGTAAACTAATACACTTATCTTCATCTGAAATTTTAATATCAACAGATACTAACTAACTTACCACAGTATTGAAAACGTTCAAATTCTCTACCACCGAGTCTCCATCTCTCATCCTCAGATTATAAAAATTCTTTCTCATGAATATTTTATTTACTAGGGACTTAGACTGATACAACTTCCCCAACTTATCCAATAAATCCTTTGTTGTATCTTCCTCTAACACATTCAATAATATTGAATCTGCGAGACATAGTCAGATTGTAGTCTTCGCCTTCTGATCCGAATTTTTCCAGTGATCTGCTAAAGTTCCTGTAGGTGCAGTACCTGGATCTACCGCAATCCACTGATCTTTTTCCACCAACAAATATTCCATCTTGAGCTTCCACAACTCAAAAATTTTCCCATTAAACTTCTCGATCTCCAGTTTTGAATTGCTTTCCATTTATTTTCACTTGAAAAATCAATACCACAGATCTCCCACTGTAACAACGCTTATCATAGTCTCGAGCCAAACCCTTGACCACAAAGGCATCCCCCTAAAGCCAAGAAATCTTTGATACCAAATGTAGATTTTAACCTTGTACAATATTTAGTGCAAACATATTTTCAGTAAAAGAACATAAAAGATACAATGGAAAATACAAACATTACACAGATATTTCTCCCCTAGAAACCCAAACCAGGAAAACCAACATAATCTATATTTATTCATAGTGATACATTGTTTACAATAAAATATACAGATAGGAGCCAATGGCATCCAAAAACATAACCCAATGACCTAGATTAGTAAACAAATCTAATTCCTTACCCAGAAATAAAAAACTATAGGAAAAAAACAATGTGCTGAAAAATCGCCCAACAATGGACACAAAAATCGAGGCAACATGAAAAACGAGGCAAAAATGTGACACGTTTCCCGAGGAAAAAACATTCTTGGGGGAGCCTCCCCCCAACCCCTGCATGGGGGGTTTCTCCCCCCTGCACCCCCCCTCAAACCCCCCATACATGCCCGAAGCAACGCATACACTACTACTCGTGCAAAGAATATAACACATACCCAAAATGTTCAAGATTCCATAAATAATGATCATGGTTCTAGTACAAAAATTTCATGGTTCCACCAACACTGTTCAAGGTTTAATAAACAATGTTCATGGTTCAACCAACATTGTTCATGATTCCATAAATAGTTCTCATGGTTTCACCACTAAAATTTCATGGATCTGTTAACTTTGTTCAAGGTTCATAGAACATTTCTCATGGTTCCATAAACAATGTTCATTGTTACATATATGCATAGATTACACAAGAACATATACAAAAGTGCATATATGTGAAAGCGCTTTGGAAAAGTATATGCTTATATGCTTTAATTATATTTTTATTTGTTTCAAATTCATGGAGGAAAATGTTGAAAACTTGTCATTAGTGTTTCAAATGTTAAAGGGATGAAAAATTTATGCGATGTTAAATGATTGCAAGATATATCAAAGCCAATTTCAGTGTTTGAGTCACATTGTTTATAAGAAATAATGAATATTAGTGAATCTAGAGAAAGATTTGGGCCATTATGGTATATACCACTTTGAGAAATCTATCAAGTATAAGATAATTTTTGGGTATCATGGATCATTGATAGGTCGCATGGATTATTACCCAAATGTAAGACAGTATTATAGTTTAGCATGAGTTCCCATTACTTCTAATGGTAATCTAAGGTGTCCAGTACTACATGTCATAATAGCGAACGAATACCCTCGAAATGAAGAAAACTATTTATTTTTATAGGTTTCAATGAATGTTTCATTAATTCATATGGAGAGTGTAAGTTAGTTGGTAACCATGCTATTTAATGTACTACAAGAAGATTTCACAATACAAAGTAGGAAGAAAGTTTGTTGGTAGGATATTAATTGGTTAGTAAGTTATGGTTATCAAAGTTGTTATGTGACAATATGTAAGGCGCTTAGTGTAGAGAAATGTGTGCAATATGAATGAAGTTTAAGCTTATTAGAGACCTACATTAGACATGACATCATTGGATGAATTAGGGGTACAATCCCAAATATTATTGTTAAACAAAGTTGGTGGAACCATGCACATTTGGTGGTGGAGACATGATCATTATTTATGGAACCATGGACGATGTTTATGGAATAATGAGCATTGTTTATAGAACCATGAGCATTGTTTATAGAACCTTAAACAAATTGTTGGAAACATGAATATTTGGTGGTGGAACCTTGAACATTTTTTATGGAAATGTGAGTATTGTTTATAGACGAATAAGAAATCAAAGATCCTTGAATAAATTTCATGGAACTATGAACTTTTGGTAGTGTAACCATGAACATTATTTATGCAACCATGAGCATTGATTACAAAATATTGAAAAAAAGTTAGTAGAAATGTGAACTTTTAATAGTGGAACCACAAGCATTATTTATGGAACCTCCTAATGATGCACATACCCCCACTTGAAGGTCCAAAAATCCCCTTGAAATGTAAGTGAAATTATTTGAGGTGTTTTTCATTACCCTCAATCCCTAAGATCTTCCTTTATGGATTATGTCTTGGGTTTCCTTACCCACCCATGCCAAGGACCATGAGACCCATCCCTAGTGTTGAAAACCTTTTATTGGTGCCAATATCCCCACTTATAGGACAATTATTCCTTAGAGAGGTTACATGCAGTGATTCAAGATCATTTTCATCACACTTAATCCATATAATATACCTTTAGGGCCGATGAGATCCATCCCTAATGCTCAAAACCTCCTAATGACACTTATATCCCCACTTGTAGGGATAATATCCCCTATATATAATTTTTGGGGTGGTTTGAGGTCTCATTCACTGCCCTGATACATAGAAACTATGTTTAGGACCTAAGGTTTGTGTTTCCTCTCATAACCATGTCCATGGCCCTAAGAACCATACCTATTTATTAGAGCCTCCTACTAGTGCCCACATCCCCACCGAGAGATAAAATATCCATTAGATAGGTCTTGTGTCATGGTATAAGGTCATGTTCATAGCCTTGGATCATTGGAGGCTACCTTTATGTCCTAAGGCCCTACCTTACTCCCATGTCCTATACTTGGTGCTTAAAACCTTCTAATGGCACTAAAATCCCAACTCAAAGGATAAAGAACCTTTAGAATGGTCTCAAACATGGACCTTTAGTCCTAAAATCTACCTTTAGAGCCCAAGGATTAGGTTCTCCCCCAATAATGATCAATGTGTTGATACCTATACTTTGTGCCAAAGCCTCCTTATCCCCACTCAAAGGAAAAATATCCTTTCGAACAATCTTGTGTAGTGCTTCTAGGTTTTCATGATGGTCGTTAAGCCCAATATGCTTCCTATATTAACCTTAAGATATGAGTGTTGATAACAAATAATTTACTAATATTTGATGGATTTAATAAAATCAATTAAGATGAATTTACGTTAAAGTCATAATAGATTTATGATTGATAATTAAGAAATTAAATAAAAATATAATGAATACTCTATGCATAATGCAGTAAATGGTACTTCATGTGAAGATAAAAAAAGTGTTAAGAGCATGCGATTACATTTTTTCGTAATTGTTAAGAATAACTAACCATGAATTTATTTTAATAAAATTAACACATCAATATTTAAGGGAACAAGTTCTTTTGGAAATGTTATAATTTCTAGGAATATTTTGATTAAGTGATGGGGGTATTAGAGTTGAAATTTATTACTTATGTA
This sequence comes from Picea mariana, assembly GCA_032191745.1. NCBI lineage: Eukaryota > Viridiplantae > Streptophyta > Pinopsida > Pinales > Pinaceae > Picea > Picea mariana. The sequence goes on along the minus strand of JASDQU010108476.1, from coordinate 44,560 downwards.
AATAATTTCAAGTTTTTGTACTCCTCCTTTAAATCGACATCTAATTACTTTACTACCATTCTTCTTTCCTCAACAACTAATTTTCTTTCTTTGGTTTGAAGCCACTCCTTATTCCCTTTTCCTTATCTTCAAGACCATCTCTCTTTGACTTTGACCCAATTCTTACCAAGTTAAGGAAATTTCTATGGGAACCAATCTCTAACATTCATGATTCATTGTTTTATTCTTCATTTCAATGACTTGGGATTCCAACAAGTCCTCTCAACCACTTCATTGAAACAATTTATCTTCCCATCTTCTTGGCTTGGCTTAGTTTCCACATTAGCATTGTTTCAACTTCTTATACCCAAATTTTCTTATCCGTTTCTCGCATGCACACTAGTATGTGCTTGATGTTTATTTTGTTTGCCAACATTGTTTTTTCACTTGAGCCCATATGTATCTTTGATTCTATGTGGTCATTAGACATCAGTCATATTTGTGTTGATTCATATAACCATGCATCTAAATTCTCTTACATGAATGAAAATATTTCTAGATAGTGGTGTGATGTATTAGAGTTGAAACTTCTTATCTAAATAAATGCATACATGTTGTACCTCCTTCTTAATTATATTTACTGAATTAATGAAACAAGGAAAAGTTTTGTGTGCATAGATGAAGGTTGTTTATTTTAAAAAGAGGAGATTTTATTGTAGTATCTATTCCAAAACGCTACAAGATAGGCATACTCGACTAGAGAGGTTTGGTAAGTTATTTGGAGAGTTGCATTGACCTTAAAATAGACATGTGTAAGATTGATTAGAGTATATAACTTTAGTTGTGTATTAATATTTTTCAATTTATTTGAACATTCAATGACTTTTTTAAGACGACTCGATATCCCCAACCATTTGATGATCTTGTATGTATATTTAAGGTAGTGATTACAACTTGTTCAATTCCAAAGTGAAGAATATTGTATCTAATTTCAAATTGTAAAAGTTTAAGAAGATAGCTATTCCATCCAAATTCAAGGTGTAGAAGTTTAAAAAGATAATTCAAGGTGTAGAAGTTTAAAAAGATAGTTATTGCATTAGGGAAGGTCATAAAAATTGTTCTATGGTTGGACAAACACATACAAGATACTTAAACTATGTTTACATGTATTTTTTAGGAATAAGAATTAAATTTTTGGATAAAAATTAAATTATAATAATTCCTCTTTTAAATTTATAAAATCAAACAAACTTTTAATTAAGATAAAAAAAAAAACAAATTGAATTAAAATTGATAATATTATAAAAAAGCATTCATATAAATATATAGTAGCTTTATTTGTTTTACATGTT